>BSBK01001489.1:725000-1017231 GCA_027943335.1 Chamaecyparis obtusa
CAGTGATGGAGATGGAAATGGTACTCATTCATTAAGCCATCATATATGTGTGAATTGGATCTGTTATTTTCAAAGTGAGTTGTATGTTTTCAGATCAAATAATACTATTACTTTCTAACCATTGTATCAATCAAAATCCTTTAATCAAGGTTGACCTCACAGTCATTGTATAAATCCTTTAATCAAGGTTTCATTCTAACAGAATGTACTTAAGTCCTCTAACAAGGCTCACTCCTAACGGGGTGGTTGAAATCCTTTAACAAGGTCACACTTAGCAGTGTGTTTGTAAACCTTTGATAGGGTTGGCTTCTCATAAAGCTCACTTTAGAAGAGTTAAAATATCAGTAACATGTTACAAAGTGGTTTTTCCCAAATTGGGTTTCCACTATAAATCCTAGTGTCAATACTTGTGTGAATGTTTTGGTTTGAAAATTTATATGTTTTGCAAGTTAAATACTATTGGATAGTGGATTGCATTTTTATATGTTTCTGGCATACATTCTGTAATTACTAAGTAGTGTTGGTTATTAGATCTGAGTTATTGAAGTGTTTAAAATTTTGATTAATACATCTGGACCTGAGAACAACTGATTCACCCCTCCTCTCTCTTGTTCTAAATCATATTAACAATTGGTATTAGAGTTTTTGGTGCTTTCATAGAACAAGTTTAAAGGTACTTGAAGTAAATGATCAAGATGTATAAAAAGGAGGTACCAAAGTTGAATAAGGAGAACTTCCCTGAATGGAAGAGTATGATGAAACTGCATCTAGCTGGTATTGGTGACTCAATGAAATATTATGTTGAACATGACTATGTTACACCTGCTGCACCTTTGAATGCTGAGGAGATGAGAGCTAAACATGAACACAACCAAGAAATGTTGGAGATTGCATCTGCCTTAAGCTATCTAGAATTTGAAGACATTAAACATTGCACAAATGCAAAGAAAATGTGGGACACTCTTGCAAATATCTATGGTGGTGACATAAATGTACTAAGGGAAAAAGATGAAAGCCTAAGAGGTAAGTTTGTGTTAGAATAACTAAGAGGGGGGTGAATCAGTTATCTAGTGTCCTGAAACAAAATGTATAATTCAAAACAACTTCTTCAATTTCTGCTCCTCAGTAAACACTAAAACTTTCACTGTCTGTGCTTTTACCGATTACTAGTCAAATACTATATCAGTTACTGATCAAATCTAACATGTAACATGTAAATAATGATAACAAAAAAATATCACAATCAACACATAACACAAGAGATTTAACGTGGAAACCTAGTAAAGGGAAAAACCACCTGGGACCAGCAACCCAAAATTGTTCACTCTTTTGAAGTGAGGTTGATTAAGACCCAACCCTGTTAAAGGTTTACAAACACACTGTCAGGTGTGACCTTTTTAGAGGATTTTAGACTAGAAGTTATCATCCAACCAGCATTCACTATGGGGTTGATAGGATAACAATGTTCATTCTATGAATGATACATCATAAGACTTTTAGAGTCCACTCGGTTAAGAGACTTTGACTGTATACAATGGTTAAATATGTAACAGTAAATGATCTACTTTAATACAACTTCAATTGTAGATTACAAATAAATATTCAGTCCAAACAAATCCTTCTGATCAATATTTCACTTTAGATTCAATATTGTATCAACTTACTATCCGTCAGTAATTGCTCTTTGTAGCTCAGTTCTTATTCAACTAGTATGATCAGAATGCATGAAAACCTTGTTCATGCGATATTCTTGCAGCTTCTACTTCTTTCGGCATTTTTCGTTAAGAAATTATGTTCTCTTATATAGATGATTAAGTCATTTTCTTCTCCACCATTAGATTTTTTCACTTCAAATTTTCTCGGCACTTGTGTCAATAACATGTTTGATTCCCATCCTTTAGATCTTTCCTAAATTTCATCAGTCATCGATCTGTGTAACAAACATTATCCGTTACCTTGATGTTATACCCTTGCCAGCTCATTAATCTTTTCAACTAAACTAATCATTTAATTCATTTTGTCCCTCTCGGTTATCAAAGAAATGTGTCGGTGAACACTGCTTGATTAATCCTATGATTGGTATGCACTATACTTCGTCGGTGTATACTAGAAATGCTTCATTTACCGACAACACTGATTTGTGTCTTTCAACTCTATTCTTCATCATAGATGAATGCAACATAATAAAGTCAATTTCATCAAGTCATAGACTCATCAAAAAGTTACTCAATTTATTCCTTATCCTCATCTGTCATGTACATCTTTCCTCATGTAGATTTCTCTATTCTTCATCTCTTTCACCTTTCTTCAGATGTCTCGGTATAGTAACTTACAAGATAAGTGTTGTCAAACTAGTTGACATCAATGAAAACATAATACTGATTTAATCATATTACATATCTAATCAACAACTCCTCAGTGATCTTTAATCATGATTTCTTCAATCAGATTCCAAATCAGTTGTAGTTCAACAATCTCTCCCTTTGGCATTGATGGCAACTCAAGTAATATGAAATGTACCATACACATACCAAACATATATTCTACAACTTTGTAAAAATGCTTCAACTTATAGTATTAGATAATACAACTTTACCATTTTGTAGTTATGATCTTTTCTTTGGTTCTTTTGTTCCTGCTTTTGTTCTCTGTAACGGATCTTTAATAGTCTGTCTCTTTAGATTGTCTCTCCCTTAGATATTTCTTGTCAGTGCTTGTTCCTTTTCATAGCTGGTTTCTTTTCATATTATTTATCTCTCCCTTTGATAGCAATGCCAAAGAAACAAATAAACAAACAATTATATCTGCCTCTGTATCTCTGTATACAAATATTCCAATCAGTTCAAGTTCTCAAACTTAATCACGACCTTGAACATGATTCAAAGTGTGAACTATGCTGCATTACCATGAATGATCTTCTGATAAAAGTAGGCTGATGTAACAACCAGATCACCTTAGTGACCGATAGACAAGGAACGGACCCCAAGTCTAGTCCTCAAGTATTCAAATGTGTCCTTCGGTAGAGGCTTTGTAAAAATATCTAAAAGTTGTTCTTTAGATGTAACAAATTCTAACTTCACTTTCTTCTCTTGTACTTGTTCTCTTAAGTAATGATACTTAATAGATATATGCTTTGTCTTAGAGTGCATCACAGGATTCTTTGCAATATTAATAGCACTAGTATTGTCACAATATATAATCATCGGGTCAGTGATTACCTCATTCATTCCTTCCAACACTTGCTTGATATATGCAATGTTTGAGCAGTTAGTAGCAGCAGCAACATACTCTACTTCAATTGTAGACTGAGAAATACAAGCCTACTTTTTACTTGTCCAGGTTACAAGCCTTTCACCAAAGAAAAATGCTCCTTCGGTGGTGCTTTTTCTATCATCCACATTTCCAGCCCAATCAGCATTGGTGCAAACTTTCAGTTCAAACTTCCCTTCCTTAGGACATCATAATCCATAATTCTCTATTTTCTTCAGATATCTTAAGATCCTTTTTGTAACTATCATGTGTGATTCTCTAGGATTAGCAGAAAATATTGCAACAATACCCATAGCATGTGCTATATCTAGTCTACTGTGAACTACGTACATTAACTTACCAATCATGGATCGGTAAAGTGTCTAATTTACCTCTGTAGTTTCATCCTCCTTTGTCAATTTTCATCCAGTAGCCATCAGTGTTCCCACAGGTTTAGCATCTTCCATGCCAAATGTCTTCAGTACTTCCTTTATGTATTTAGATTGTGTGATGAATATTCCATCACTCTGTTGAATCACTTGAAGTCCAAGAAAGAACTTAATCTCTCCGAACATAGACATTTCAAATTCTTTTTGCATTTCATCAGCAAATGCCTTGCAGACAAGATCAGAGCCTCCAAAAATAATGTCATCAACAAATATTTCAGCAATGATAATAGTATCACCAGTATCACCTTTCACATACAGATTGTTGTTTTCACTTGTTCTAACAAATCCAATACTTAACAAGTAAGTATGCAGTCTTTCTTACCATGCTCTTGGTTCTTGCTTCAAACCATATAAAGCTTTATGTAATCTACATACCATGTCTTTATTTTTGGGATCAACAAATCCTTCAGGTTTTTCGATGTAGACCTCTTCTTCAAGTATACCATTTAAAAATGCTGACTTCACATCCATTTGATAGACTTTGAATTTCTTGTGTGCAACATATGCAAGTAGCATTCTGACTCCCAATCTAGCAATAGGTGCAAATGTTTCACCATAGTCAATACCTTCTTCCTATGCATATCCCTTGCATACCAATCTAGCTTTATTTCTTGTGACTTCACTATTTTCATTCAATTTATTCCTGTATATCCACTTAGTACAGATAACATTCTTATCTTTTGGTCAGGGTACTAAGGACCAAGTTTTGTTTTTCTCTATTTTCTCAATTTCCTCCTTCATTGCATTAACCCATTATTCATTCTCTAATGCAACTTTCACAGTTTTAGGTTCAAATTCACAAACTAAACATATACCTTGTCTTGTTTTGCTTCTAGTTTGCATTCCAACATGTCTGTCTTCAATGATTTGTGTTTCAGGATGATGTCTTCTAATAAAACTAGCCAAAACTTGATTTCTCCTTTCTTCCTCATCATGTTCAGTGTCATTTCCTTGCTCGGTAGCTCCATCTCGTTCATCAGTTTATGTTGCCTATTGTCTTGCATTGTTTCCCTGCTGACCGGTTGTTACAGCTTGCGGCGTCGGTAGATACTTTGGATGTTCAATGTAAGTAAATCTACCATAGTCTTCTAGTTCCTTTGTACTTTCCTCTATGTACTTGTCATCAAACTCATCAACATGAACATTAGTACTTTCAACTATCTTATTTGTAACCTTATTCAAACATTTATATGCTTTACTTGTAGTGGAATATCCCAAAAATATCCCTTCATCTCCTTTAGAATCAAATTTTCCATTTCTCTCATCTTTCAAAATAAAGCATTTACTTCCAAAAATTCTAAAATAACTTACAGTAGGTTTGTGTCCAAACCATAGTTCATAGGGTGTTTGGTTGGAGTCCTTTTTCAATTGTACTTAGTTAAGAAAATACACAGCTGTACTGACAGCTTCCCTCCAATATGTCTGAGCAACATTCTTTTGTATCATCAATGTTCTAGCATAGTTAATTATAGACCTATTTCTTCTTTCAGCAATGCCATTTTGCTGAGGTGTCCTCGTTGTAGATACATGTCTTTTGATTCCATGCTCATTACAAAAATTAGTAAATTCATCAGAGATAAATTCACCTCCTCTATCAGATCTTAAGCATTTTATATCCTTTCTGGTTTCTTTCTCTACCTTAGCTTTATACCACTTAAACATTTTGAAAGCTTCAAATTTCTCTTTCAAAAACATAACAGTCATCAGTCTAGTATAATCATCAATAAAAAGAATAAAATATCTATCACCAGAATAGCTCTAAGTTCTCATAGGACCACATAGGTCAATATGAACCAACTCAAGTATCTTCTTTGTTTAATAGTCTTTACTTTTAAAACTAGACTTAGTCATCTTACCTTTCTGACATTCATGGCACATGGCATGATCAGGTTTTGTTAAGTTAGGCAATCCTCTAACTCTTTTCTTTCTACTGATCTTGATCATGTTGTCAAAGTTCACATGGCATAACCTTCTGTGCCACAACCAAGCATCTTCATCCTTTATTAACAAACAAGAAGACTAATCCATATCAAGATAGAATAGATTACCTCTAGATTGTGTACCAGTTCTGACAAGTCTTCCTCCATCATCATAGATCTTCACCTTTTTGCTCTCAAAAGCCAGTTGGTGGCTTGAATTGTTCAGCTGAGCCACACTTAATAGATTATAGTTCAGTCCATCTACCCAGTATGCATTTTCACATTGTAATCTGTCATTGATCATCAGTGAGTCTTTACCTCTTACCATACAAGGTGCATCATTTCCCATTCTCACAGATCCTCCATTATATTGAACAAGATGATCAAACTTCTCTACATCACCAGTCATATGATGTGTATAGCCACTATCTATGATCCATGTATCATTTATGTTTACTTTAGAGATCAATGTTGTCTCTTCATGTTTCTCTTCCTCCTCTGAGTCATCTTTCATAGCAACAAATATGACTTCTATGTCATCATCAGAATCAGATTTAGTTTCAATATCTTTGGCTATGTAACATACCTTTTTTCCTTTTTCATCTCGGTTATCTCTATTGTTGTGTCGGTAGCCTCTGTTGACTCTTCTCCCATAGCTTCCTTCAGATCGGTCTTTAGATCTATCACCATCTTTCTTCTGAGGACATCTAGCAGTGATGTGACTGACTTCTTTACAATTAAAGCATGCCAAGGGTAGCTTACCTCTATACCTTCCTTTTCCTTTGGGCAATCTTCTAGCCATAAGTGCTTCAAGCTCATCAAGTTCATCATCGGTATTGTTATCACTATCACAATTCTTACTATTCCTACTAGACTTTCCAATCTTCAAAGAAGTCATGAAAGCAGATTCAACAAAAGGAACAAAGCTGTTATCAAACTTGTTTAATTCAAAGGTTGTAAGTTTACCGATCAAAGTGTCAAGAGTAAGGTTGGATGTAGCTCTTGTTTCATGAATTGCAAAAATCCTGATTACATAAACTGGTAGCAAAGTTTTGAGAATCTTGCTTACCACTGTTTCATCATCAATTACTCCATTAGATGCTCTAATAGCATGTACCACCTCTTTGAGTCTATTTGAGTATTGGACAATTTTCTCACCTTCTTTCATTCTCATATCATCAAATCTACCTCTCAAACTTTCAGCTCGGGTTCTTTTGACATTCAGATCTCCACTGTATATTTGTGTCAATTTATCCCACATTGCTTTGGCAGTCATGCATGTCTTAATATCTTCAATTTCAATGTTGGTATAGGCAAAAACAAGTTCCATCATAGTAACATTGTCTTCATGCTTTTCCTTCAATTGATCAAGACTTAAGGGACCAGTGGGCAGTTGTATGTAGCCATTCTCCATTAGATCTAGTGCAGAGTTCCCAATTCCAGATATGTGTAGCTTCATTCTACTTTGCCATACTGCAAAGTTCTCTTTGTTTAGTTTTGGTACTTCCCTCTTATACATCTTGAGACCTTTATGCTTAAGTCCTTAAAACTTCATTCTAAGCAACCAGTGCTCTGATACCAATTGTTAGAATAACTGAGAGGGGGGTGAATTAGTTATCTAGTGTCCCGAAACAAAATGTATAATTCAAAACAACTTCTTCAATTTTTTCTCCTCGGTAAACACTAAAACTTTCATTGTCTGTGCTTTTACCAATTACCAGTCAAATACTATATCAGTTACCAATCAAATCTAACATGTAACATGTAAAGAATGATAACAAATAAATATCACAATCAACACATAACACAAGATATTTAACATGGAAACCCAGTAAAGGGAAAAACCACTTGGGACCGGCAACCCAAAATTGTTCACTCTTCTAAAGTGAGGTCGGTTAAGACCCAATCTTGTTAAAGGTTTACAAACACACTGTCAGGTGTGACCTTGTTAGAGGATTTTAGACTAGAAGTTATTGTCCAACCAGCATTCAGTATGGGGTTGACAGGATAACAATGTTCATTATATGAATCTTATCAGCTAAACTAATCATTTAATTCATTCTGTCCCACTCAGTTATCAAAGAAATACGTCGGTGAACACTACTCAATTAATACTACAATCGGTATACACTATACTTCATCGGTGTATATTAGAAATGCTTCATTTACCGACAACACTTCTTTGTGTCTTTTAGCTCTATTCTTCATCATAGATGAATGTAACATAATAAAGTCAATTTCATCAAGTCATAGACTCATCAACAAGTTACTCAATGTATTCCTTATCCTCATATGTCATGTACATCTTTCCTCATGTAGATTTCTCTGTTCTTCATCGCTTTCACCTTTCTTCAGATGTCTCGGTATAGTAACTTACAAGATAAGTGTTGTCAAACTAGTTGACATCAATGACAACATAATACTAATTTAATCATATTACATATCTAATCAGCAACTCCTCAATGATCTTTAATCATAATTTCTTCAATCAAATTCCAAATCAGTTGTACTTCAACAGTTTGATGAAATGAAAATGTAAGAAGGTGAAAATATTGCTCAATATTGTGGTAGAATCAAGGAGGTAGTAAATGCTATTAGAGGAGCTAATGGAACTATTGAGGATGAAACTGTTATTGGAAAGGTATTGAGAAATTTTCTTCCTATATATGCTATCACAATTTCAGCAATTTAGGAATCTAGATGTAACTCTGGTAGTGTTCTAACTCTGGAAAGTCTTGTTGGTAAGATTACTACTTTTGAACTTTCTAACTATGATAACTATACTGTTTCTAATGTTGAATCTACATTCAAGTCATAAATGGTTTTTCATAAGTATAAGAGGGAAAAAGAAAGATGTATAAGTGATTGTGAAAGTAATAGTGATACATCTGATGAGGAACTAGAGGATCTTGAAGATCTTATGGCCAGAAGATTGAAAAGAGGAAAAGACAAATATAAAGGTAAACTTCCTATCATATGTTTTTCATGTAACAAAGTTGGCCTTATAGTTGCAAGATGTCCTGATAGGGATGACAAGGATGAGGAAAGAGAAAGAAAGTACAAGGACAAGAGAGAAAACATAGGTTACCGAAGGTACAAGGACTACAAGG
This sequence comes from Chamaecyparis obtusa, assembly GCA_027943335.1. Classification (NCBI taxonomy): domain Eukaryota; kingdom Viridiplantae; phylum Streptophyta; class Pinopsida; order Cupressales; family Cupressaceae; genus Chamaecyparis; species Chamaecyparis obtusa. Next base: position 733,728 of record BSBK01001489.1, read on the forward strand.
ATAAAGGTAAGAAATCCTGTTACATTGTTGAAGAAGAAACTGACACTGATAATGATGATTTTGAAATTGAAGTAGTTTATGATGCTATGAAAGATGAGTCTGATGAAGATGAGAAAATTGCACTTGTTTCTTATGTGAGAAAAGGTGATAAGTGGATTATTGATAGTGGTTTCTCACATGACATGACTGGTGACAAAATTAAATTTGTACCCTAGATCATTACAAAGGTAGAAGTGTTAAGTTTGGTTATGATGCACCATGTCCTGTAAAGGGTAAAGGATTAATTAAGCTGACTGATAAGATCACTTGTGAAAATGCTTATTGGGTTGAGGGTCTTAACTATAATTTTCTAAGTGTTGCACAACTTAATAGTACTAGTTACCGAGTGGAGTTTCATCATAGAAAGACTAAAATATTTTATTCCACTGGTGAACTGATTGGAAGTGGAGAACATACTAGAGGTAATTTGTTCTATCTAGATCTATTTGAAGAGACATGCATGATTGCACAATTTGATGATATATGGTTATGACAAAAGAGACTATGTCATGTTAACTTTGACAATCTAGTAAATATTAGTAAAAAAAAGAAAGTTAGAGGTTTGCCTAGATTGAAGAAACCTGATAATGTGATGTGCAAACAATGCCAGTTGGGTAAAATGTAAAAGTCTAGTTTCAAGAGAAAGACTTTTACTTCTGAAAATGTTTTAGATCTAGTTCATACTAACCTTTGTGGACCCATGGGTGTAAAAAGCTATTGTGGTGCTAAATACTTTATTTTGTTTGTTGATGATTACACTAGGATGATGATTGTAATGTTTTTAAAAGAAAAATTTGATGCATTTCAGTTGTTTAAGTGGTATTTGGCTAAGGTTGAAAAGGAGACAAGTAGAAACCTGAAATGTTTGAGATCTGACCGAGTTGGAGATTTTATATCAAATGATTTCAATCTATTCTGCAATAATAGAGGAATCAAGAGACATATGTCTACACCTAGAACACCTCCATGGAATGGTATAGCTGAGAGAAGGAACAGATCTATCATGGATTGTGAAAGGACACTAATGATTGAGAAGAATGTTGCACAAAAGTAATGGAAAGAAGTTGTAAGTACAACTATTTATACCTTAAACTGAGTACAAATCAAAAAAGGTACAAATGTTACACCTTATGAATTATGGCATGGTTATGCACCTAAGTAAAATACTTTAGAATCTTTGGGAGAAAATGTTATATATTAAAATATAATAGGAATGGAAAGTTTGATGCTAAAAGTGATGAGGGCATATTCCTAGGTTATTCCACAAAGATTAAAGCTTACAAGTGTTTAAACTCTAACACTAAAAAAAATGTGGAAATTGTAAATGTGAAGGTTGATGAATATGAAAAGAAAAATGAACAGGAAAGCAAAAGAGAACCTAGAGATTATAGATCTTTTGTCTATATAGAAGAAGGAGAGGCAAGTAACACATTTGCACCTGATGCAGAGTCTTGGGTAAGCAATATCGAGCATCGGGAAGATAATGTCGAGCATCAAGAGGATGCTACTAAGCATCGGGAGGATGCTATCAAGCATCAAGAGGATGTTATCGAGCAATAGGAGGAGGTTACCAAGAAATCAGAGGCTAAATCTAATAATCTTGTTGATGAACCTGAAGAGCAAGGAGAAAAGAAATCTGAACCCACTTTGGCACAACATGTAAGAAGACATCACAAGCCTGTGAAAATCATTGGAGATAAAGAAACTGGAGTTCTAACCAGAAGAAAGTTGAAAGATCCTACATTTTTATTGTCTGAGTTTGAGCCTAAGACAACAAGGGAGGCATTAGAAAATGAATATTGGATTCAAGCTACGAATGAGGAGATAGACCAAATAGAAAAGAATGATACTTGGACTCTGGTGCCAAGACCAGAAAACAAAAATGTCATTGGAAAAAAAAGGGTATTCAAAAATAATCTTAATGAACATGGACAAATCACAAGGAACAAAACAAGGCTAGTATGCAAGGGTTATGCACAAGAAGAGGGAATAGACTATGGGGAGACATTTGCACCTGTAGCAAGATTAGGAGTGAGAACTCTACTTGCATATGCTGCTTATAGAAATTTCAAGGTATACCAAATGGATGTCAAGTTTGTATTTTTGAATGGTATATTAGAAGAAGAAGTGTACATTGAGCAACCTGAAGGATTTTTTGATCCAAACAAGAGAAATATGGTTTGCAAGTTGAACAATGCACTATATGGATTGAAGCAAGCCCCCAAAGCATGGTATGAGAGGCTGCACAATTACTTGATACATATTGGATTTTCAAGGACAAATGACAACAACAATCTGTACATGAAAGATGAAGAAGGTAAAGGGATCTTGTTAGCTAAGATTTTTGTAGATGATATCATATTTGGAGGACAAGATGCCCTATGTAAGAAATTTTCAAATGAGATGCAAATTGAGTTTGAAATATCTATGTTTGGTGAGATAAAAAAAGTTGTTGGTTTGCAAGTCTATCAGATGGAGAAAGGTATTTTTATCACATAGTCTAAATATGTCAAAGAGATACTGAAAACCTTTGGTATGGAGGATTCAAGGTGAGTAAGTACTCCCATGGCTACTGGATAGAAACTGTCTAAAAATGGTGATACTGTTGAAGTGAACCAAACTCTGTATAGATCCATGAATGGAATGCTGCAATATGTTGTTCACAATAGATGAGATATTGTGCTAGCAGTTGGGATTGTGGCAAGATTCTTTGCCAATCCTAAGGAAAGTCATATGATGGCTATGAAGTGAATAATGAGATATTTGAAAGGGACAAAAGACTATGGACTGTACTACAAGAAGCATGAGATATTTGAACTGAGAGTCTATATTGATGCAGATTGGGTAGGAAATGTGGATGACATAAAAAGTACTAGTGGTGGAGCTTCCTTTCTTGGACAAAGATTATTTTCCTAGACAAGAAAGAAACAAAATTGCATTTCCCAATCTACAGCTTAAGCCGAGTATGTAGCAGCTACAGTGAACTGTTCAAATCTAGTATGGATTAAGCAATTATTGAAAGGCATGAAAGAGGAAATCACTGAACTAGTTGTCATATACTGTGAAATACAAGTGCTATCAACATATCAAAGAATCCAGTGATGCACACAAAGACCAAACATATTGCCATCAAGTATCATTACTTGAGGGAATTGGTACAAGAAAAAGAGGTGAGAATGGAATATGTGAATACAAAGGAGCAACTAGCAGAAATATTCACCAAAGCCTTACCTAAGGATGATCATGAATATCTTAGAGGTAAATTAGGGGTTCTTCCCCTAACTGAGGCTACCTAGTCAAGCTAGGAGCACTACATCAAATGTGCTGCACAAAGTATCTAACAAATTGATGCAGAAAAGGTCACACTTTAGGAACAACCTAGAGTTGTGAAAAGTAGAGCAAAGCTATAATCAGTCATAAGCAAGATGACAAAGGGAGAAATAGTGTTATTGAACTAACAAGATGACATCTACATCTGAAAGATGTGAGTTCTAGATGCTTCTTTGGCATTATTGTCAAAGAGGGAGAGATTCAGAGATGAAAACACAAAAAAAAGTGATTCAAAATCAGAATGAAGCTAGGGATATTACAAATGTTTCTGATGCAAAGACAAGTTTTGGATTTGTTGGTGAATCATATGTTATTCATATGGTGTTTCCATCAATGCCAAAGAGGGAGATTGTTGGAAACTGCAATCAAAGAATTATTGTATTGTCATTAATGTCAAACCTTAACTGGTAATATTGTTTCTATCTAAGGAAAGTACTATATCTATTGATTGATGAGAAGGATTAGGGAAAGGCTGATAACAATAGAATCTAGAGAAAGGTTGAGTTATTTGATACTTTAATGAGTACTTGATTATGTGGCACATTGATAAGATAATGTATCATTTATCTAAGTAAGAAGTAAGATTGAACAAGTAGGCTTAATCGAGCAAAAGTGAAGAAATCTAGTTTAAGCTAAGTGATGTTAGTGTTGACCGAGAGCTAGTATATGTTGAGTGAATTTAGTGTTGATTGAACATCAGTTTATTGCTGAGGGAGACAACATAAGCAGAGGGAAACTGTTTGAATAGATGACCGAGCTACATAGTGATGACTGAGGAGTTGAACACAGCATTGACCGAGCATCAGTAATTTACACTTAAGGAAGAATTTAGATTCCTAGCTGACATAGTTGAATTCTTGGATTATGTAAATCATGTTGACTTTATTAATTGACTATATGGAGTGTTTAATGCATAGTAAACCATTTTATTGTGATTTCAATAAAGAGAATGAAGATGTTTCTAGAAGGATGTATGAAGGACTTAAATGATGGAAGGATTCAATGAATCTGACCTAACAGTAAGATCTACAGAGGAAATTAAGCGGCAAAAGATGGATCTACCTATTGAAGAGGTATAAAGAAAACCTAAGTATGAGGTTAGCAATGATGCTTGAGTTGTTGATGTTATTGACTGATAAAGCAGAAAGGTTGAAGGTGAAGGAGTTGATCAAAGTGGTGATTGCTTGAAGGGATTTTTGAGAAGAGTAGTGATGGAGATGGAAATGGTACTCAGTCAGTAAGCCAACATATATGTGTGAATTGGATCTGTTATTTGCAAAGTGAGTTGTATGTTTTCAGATCAAATACTATTGCTACTTTCTAACCATTGTATCTAACAAAATATTTTCAAAAAGTGGTTTTTCCCAAATTGGGTTTCCACTATAAATCCTGGTGTCAATACTTGTGTGAATGTTTTGGTTTGAACATTTCTATGTTTTGCAAGATAAATATTGTTGGATAGTGGACTGCATTGTTATATTTTTCTGGCATACATTCTGTAATGACCGAGTAGTGTTGGTTATTAGATCTAAGTTGTTGAAGTGTTTAAAAGTTTGATTGATACATCTGGACCCAAGAACAACTGATTCACCCCCCCTCTCTCTTGTTCTAAATCATATTAACACTCTATTCCTTTTAGATATCTCAATATTCTTTTCACTACCATCATGTGACTCTCTTTAAGATTTGCAGAAAATCTTGCAACAATCCCAACTGCTAGGGAAATATCCAGTCTTCTATGGACAACATATTGTAGCTTTCCAATCATAGATCTATACAGGGTTTGATTCACTTTAGCTATATCATCAATTTTAGATAACTTTTTTCCAGTAGCCATAGGTGTACTTGTACACACTAAATAGTGCACTTCTCTAAATCATTGCTTCCAAGAGAATCCATGGATTGGAAACTTTGAGAAATCAATTTAGAGCTCCCTAGGCATGGAGTGCAAGGATATTAAGAATGCTCTCAGCTAGAGCTATTAAGTCTATGACCTTGCTAGTAAACCATGCAATGGGAGATTTAATGAGACAAGGGCAAGAATGCAAATATCTTCAAGAATCCAAATGGAAATGCAACTGCAATGCAACTATGCTAGAAATGGAAATGCAAGCTAAGTTATAAAAATGAAAGATAGAAGTATTACAAATCCTTACTATTTAGACTATGTGAGATCTAAGCTAGAGCTTGAAAGGAAACTAATATAAGAAAGCATAAACATGAAGCTAAGCTAAGAATGCAAGAATGAAAGATAAATGTAGAAAGATCTCCAAAAGGATCCAAAGTCTTCAAAAGCTCTAAAGTCTCCAAGAAATCCTACAGCATAAAGTTAGCATAAAAAGTTGGGGATTTTGAATGAAGAAGAGAGCTCTCCTTTTATAAGAAATGAGAAGGAATGGACCATGAAGATTAAGAGGCAAAAGATTTAATCAATGGTGGAGCATCAAAGAGGAGAAATCCATGTGCATAATTATCCTCCAATGAGAAAATAAGAGTTGACTTTTGTGTCCATATGAGACAAAAAGTGCTTTTTCTTTTATAAAAATAAGAATAATGATTTATTTGTGCAACTTAGGATAAGAGGAAAAGTGGGGGCTTTTTATTTAATAAAAGAGGAGGAATTTCCTTTTAATTAAATAAAGACTTAGGATAAGATGGTTAGCCCATAGAAAATAATCGAATAAAATATGACACCAGGATTTGATCAAGAATAAGCAATTGATGATTTTAGTAAATAATGCTAGCAAGGGGCTAATAGTCTAGATGACCATTTTTAGGTGATTACATTTGCCCCTCTTTGACTAATGTGTGATCGATTTGGGAACACATTACATCAAAGAATAGATCATCCAAGAAGGCAATATATAGAGATCTGACTCCAAAGAATGAAGTGCAAAGAGATAGCAAATCCTGCATGGTCAGCTTGGTAGCGACAGTATTGAACACTTAGGAAAGAGATGGATAGTATCAGGACTTGAGATGAGAACTAATATGTCAAGCGCAAAGATAGATTGATCAAAGAAAATGGAATGGTCAAGCATATGCTTTGGAGAATAGCCAATAGGATATGATGTGTCTGCCCCCTCGGGATCGAAAGTGAAATCAGGTAGAGGGAAGGAAAAAGCAAGAGCAACATGATCAAATTACTAGAAATCATAATTGAAGAGATAAAGAATGATAGAATAACCATCAATCAGATATGCCCCAGTGTGATTAGGTTTGATTGAGAAAGATATAGGATAAAAATGAAGTCAAACCTTAGAGAGATGAAGTGAATGAAGATGAATGAAAGAATAGAAGGTTGAGAGAGATGGGGATGAAGAGGTGAAGATGCCCCAGTGAAGATCAAAGGATCAGGCCTCAAAAGGTCAGCCAACTGCGTGGAAGAAGGAGAAATGCAATTTTGATGATCAAGGTGAACTTGGATTTCGGTTTCGATCCTAAAATGAATAGAAAATGATGTGATACGAAAGACAAGAAGCAAAAGACATGATCGGGAAGAAGTGAAAGGTGAGTGCAGTTTGACTAATAAGTCCATGAAAGATGAAAGGAGAGCTCTCTCCATATGCAAGATGCAAAACTAACTAACATGAACCTAAAAATGCAAGCTACTATGAAAAGTGGTTTACTTGCAAGGTCACAAAGCTATGAATCTCTAATATTCATCATCGAGCATTTGGTAGTGTCGCAAGATCATACAATACACATTAGTATAACTATGTGAATCTAAATATGATCTATATCAAATAGATATGTGGGAATCCCACCTAAGCATTAAAGACATAAAAGTCAAGATGACTAGTGCAGTGAGATTTCCTAAGTTTAATATGGCAAGATTATACTGGCATCGAGACACAAGAAAGTTAGGATGAATATAAGCATGCACTTGCAAAAATAGTCAAGGATAATTCTTTGTGGATCCTAATGTCAAGTGGAACAAGCATAAATGCTAATGACAGTTAGGACCAACAAAATATACCCACAAGCAGAGAAAGAAAGAAAACATGTCCTTATGCCCTTAGTCTTCTAGCTATGCATCATCAAAAACTTCTTATGGAAAGAACACTCAGCAAAGAAATCATCATAGACAGCACACAAAGAAATAAAGTCAAACAAGTCTCAGCAAGTTAAGTGTTTAAGTGCCTGTGTGTGTAGGTCATAGAGTCAAACTTTGAGTATCGCATATGCTAGTGAGAAATATCACATCATACTAGACTGTGGGTAAGACATCTAATAAGTGTTGAAAAACACTTGACGCTAGGGTAGTGTTGAAAAACACAGCTTGGGTGGTGTTGAAAAAACACCGTTGGAACCAAGTTGTCCAAGAAACCTAAATGCACAAAGAGACCCAAGATAGGCTTAAAACAACATATGCCCCCTAGACTAAGACAAGAGTCAATTCCAGGCTAGGACAGTCAAAGCGAGAAGTGGAGTGAAGGAGCGCCATGCAAGACTGATAGACATAGGTGCAAGGGTCTCAAGCAATGCTTGTTTCCAAGTTTTTGCCACTTGATAGATTTCTTCAGGACTTTTTTCAATTTTTTTGTATTTTTGCTACCAAGGCGCCTATTTCCAGGTTCCCACCAAGGCACTTTTTCTATTTTTTTTTTAATTTTTTGATTTTTTTATTTTTTTTTGGTGAGACATCAAAGCTCCTATTTCTAGGTTTTCACTAGGATGCTCATTTTTTTCAATACTTTTTATGCTTTTTAGGATTTTTTCAGCATCATATATGAATTTTTTTGAGATTTTTTCAGGATCAATAAAGAATATGTACAAAAGAGCTCAAGAACCTTAGGCATAGAACTTTTGCAATTGTAGAACATTGATAGGCTTGATAAGCTCTGCTTCCTCTGATGTAGATAACTGATAGGCCCCAGACCCAAATGTTGCTACTGTGATGATAGAAGGCCCCAACTAGTTCAACCAATAGTAACCAACCCTAAGCAATTTTTGAGCTAACATAAGACTGGTAGAATGTGATCCACATATGCCATCATGGATTTCAGCTAGCACCTTTTTTGACTCCTCTATTTCTAGATACTTAAGGAGAGTTCCGTCTAGACCCTTCTTATACAAGTCACCAGAGATGAAGACAAAGTGTGAGGTATGGCGGAGGAGTTGGTGGTCCTTAGTGCATGGTAGATATTCAGGAATAATTTGATCTGGTAGATATGAAAAGATAGTGGCATAGGGGGATGAACCCACAGGGGAAGTGCAGGCAAGATAAGGCAACTTTTCCACCAGGAATGCAAAGTATGATTCTTGTTCTTCCATTTGTATAATGGATGCCAAAGTAGTCATGACATCAGCTGCCTTGTTCTTAGATTTGTGCTTTTCAATATCAACCTTAACCAAAAATTCCATATGGGGAGGCATCTTTATGAGCTTTTTCTTGACAGGTTTTACCCTTGGAATCATTTTCTCTAGAAAGAATGCAGCAAATTGTTCTTGATTTGGAATCTTTTTAGGTTCGGATACCACCACAATGTGGTTTTTTCCATCTGACCATTGTTTTTTTCTCTTGTTTTGATGATGAAAATATTGGATATCTGATTCAATCATTTTTGTTGTCGATTCACTGATGGAAGAAATAACAAGTTCAAAGGCAAGTTTATCTTGGGTGGACCAATCTAGGAGATCTACGTGTATGAGATGAAGGGAAGTGACTGGTTCAAGGTGATTGATATGGGGGAGATCATCTCTGGTGACAAGAGAAGTTGAGCCTATAGGGTAAGCTCCAAAAGTGTTAAGATCTAGACTTGTCAGAGAGGAACTAGCGTGGTCCACTAAAGCAATATGTGGATAAAACTCATCAGACCCTTCATAAGACTCATCAACTATGTCGGGTTGGTCACCAAAGTATGAACCACATCCACATCCATATCCACTATGGAAGATCCATCAGAAAGAGTATCCCATTCATATTCATTTGAATCTATTGTTACGCTTCTACTGGGATGTTTGCACCAAGAGGGTTTAGGACCTTTAGAAGTAGAGGCTTCAGCATCATTATGTGTAAGATCTCCTCTTTCCATTAACCACAAAATATTTCGATGTTGTCTGCTCCTAGGTGTAGCAGCTTCAGCTGTGCCTTCAGGAGGTATGTGTTCTTCTCCCCAAAGAAAAGAAGTAGAAGGAATATTGTCTCCCATTTGAGTCATAGTATGTAGTGGTGACTCATCTATATCTATGTCTGAATCACTGATTGTGGGAGCATTTCTAGAACATGTAGGGAGGTCATCATCGGCACCATAGCTGAGACCTATTGTATCCTTAGAGGGTCAGCCATTGGTATGACTTAAAGGCTCAATTAGGGCATGCCCATTATCATTTATAGGGTTGTGACCTTGATAGCCCATTTGCTGCAAAAATTTATAGCCTTTACCATAGTGTTTAGGAGAAATAGGAGCAGCACTAGTGGTACTGTTCTCTTCTTCTCTATAGACCCATTCCTTAATAGCTTGTTCTTCTCTTTCTGCCTCTAAAGGTACAGATGCTTGGACAAAATTACCAAAAATTGTCATGGTAGAAGTAGAAGGCTTTGTCTTATCAGAAGGTCTCCCATATGATCTAGGAGAAGTAGGAATAGCAGCAAGGGAATCCAGTGTGTATTCACCCATACCAAGGCTCATCATCTTAAATGTTTTCTCAGTAGCAACCAGGGATGCAGTAGGATCATTAGAAGGTTTTTTTATGAGGAACAAATGTTTCAATAGCAGCAAGAGCATTAATAGCAATAGAATGATCCCCTGGAATAACAATTTCAGCTCTATTATGAGGGAATTTGATGCACTAATGGTATGTAGAAGGAACAACTTGCATGTCATGGATCCAAGGATGACCCAAAATAATTTTATAAGCAAGTGGGATTTCCAACACTTGGAACATGATATCTTTCATGATAGGGCCCACTCAAACAGGCAGCATGACAAGACCTTTGGAAGATCTTTCAACTTCATCAAATGCTTTTATAGTGATTTTCCACTTAGGATCAATAACAAATTCTAACAAACACAGTTGTTGTATGACATTGAAAGAAACAATATTTAACCCAGCACCATTGTCTATTAGGACTTGGTGGACTCGAGTGTGGTAGACCATAACTTCAATGTGTAAGGCAAGGTTGTGAGGGTGGTTAAGAGATGTGTCATCTACTTCAGAGAAGGAGAGATAGTGAGGTGATGAGATGTGGTTAACCATAGCCTGGAACCTATCTGGGTCAATGTCATTAGGGACATTAGCTGTACATAGAGCCTTTTCAAGGATCTCCTTGTGCAAAGGGGATAGCTCAAGCAACTCAAAAATAGATATCTATGCTGGTGTCCGTTGCAACTGATGGACAAGATCATAGCTAGACAAAGCTAGAGGAGCTGCTGGTTTGGAAGATGAGGCCGGCTTGGGATCAGACATAGTTTTAAGGACCAGTTTAGCTTGCCCCCTAGTAATAGCATTCAGTGCCTCACTTTGGGAAGATGAACTACCATGTGTTTGCAAGACCAACTTTGGCATACCCTGACTAACTTTATTATCATCTTGAGGTCACATCATAAGAACACTCTCAACAGGCTCTACCATGTTGATCATAGGTGAATCATAAGTATATGTGTAGTTGATCTTAGCATCATGATTCTTCTTATTTGGTTGAGAGGACTCCCCCTTGTCATACTTAGGTAGAGGATCTTTGAAAGCCTAGAGATCAGAATTTTTAACTAAGCCATCTGTGAGAATTGTGCCTCCATCAATGACATCTTGTATAATATCTTTAAGCATGAAACAATTGTTAGTCTTGTGTCCCTTGTTTTTGTGATAGTGGCAGTAATAATCCTCTCTCCACCAATCTGGCTTAACTAGTGGATCATAGGGATGAGTTTTCTCAGGAAGCATAAGATAATTATTGGAAACCAAAGTCTTAAGAATCACATCATATGGTTCAGCCAATGGGGTATAGACCCGTCATCGGAATTGCTTCTTTGGCTTATCAGCATATTGAGGCTTAGGAGCATCTCAAGTGTTGGCAGCTTCTTGTTGTTTTTCTGCATAGATGGCATTAGAAAGGTTGAAATCAGGCTCTTTAGCTTTAGGGACGTCCACCACACCATCATTAACAACATACTTGTTTCTATTCCAAGGCTTGTTCTTATCCTTGTCATTTCCTCTAGTATCTTTATTAATAACAATATCCCCCTTTCTTATGGCTACATCTTCAATCCTATATGCACTTTCAACCATGTCATTGAAAGAGGAGAAAATTTGTTTCCTTAGATCATAATATAGCTCATGCACTAGAGTGTTGACAAAAATGTCAATCTTTTCACTCTCAGGCAGCGGATGAGAATATCTAGAATACAATGATCTCCAACGTTGTAGATAAGTAGCAAATGGCTCTCCTTGATTTTGCCTTAAAGCGCCAAGGTCTATCATGGTGATAGGTTGTTGGATATTGTATGAATAGTGTTGTGTAAAGTGCATAGCCAATTCATCAAAAGTCTTCAAAGGAGGTGTCAACTTGGCAAACCATTCTAAAGCTTGTCCTCTTAAGCTTTGAGGGAACAGTCGTAGCAAAAATGTGTCTTCATGAAGGAATTCCATGCTAAGAGCATAAAAGTGATGCACATGGTCATGGGGATCACCGTTTCCATCATATTTGTCATACTTAGGAACCTCAATATCCCTAGGAAATGGGACCATGTATAGACTTCTATCAAAAGGAAGAGCACAAATAGATTCCACAAAGGAAACCTTTGGAGGTTCTCTTTCTATTTCCATTTGAGTAAGATGTTGATTTGTCTGACGTAGTTCCTCTCTAAGGACTTCCAATTCAGTTGGTACTCTTTGTTGGACAATTTGTCTAACATCATAGCTAGGGGGAAGCTTGTATCCTCTTGAAGTCATATATTGGAAATATTGGTCTCCATTGCGCTCTAAAAGCTTAAGAATCTTTCATTGGGAGACTTCATCTTGTTCAAATGCAATAAGATCCTCACTAGAAATTTCATTAGCAGCCTCTTCCTCATGGTGAGAGGGAGGTGGTCTAGGAGATGAAGAAGGTATAGGAAAAGTTCATCTCGGAGGAGACCTAGGTGGTGTGTTGTTGCTATAATTGCCATGAACATCAAAAAGTGGTCTATGCTCATAACCACTAGTCTCGAGTTGCTCATGAGACATGCCTATCATAGCCATGTGCCTAGAAGAATCCATTATGTTCTCACTATGTTCCTTGTCTAAGCGTTTTTGGTTGTCTCTATGCTCAAAGTGATCTTGCAAATGGTGAAACTTTTCTTGTTCGGGCAAGGTGAGTGAGGCATTGTCTATGTTTTTGGAGGACTTAAATGCTGAAAAGAGGAAACCTCCTTTGTACCACGGGGTGGCCTTAGAATCCTCAGAACTAGAACTATCATTGCTAACAGGTGCTCGTGAGCATCTAGTAGGAGAAGGTAACTGCGTATAATTAAATGAAGGGTGACTCCCTTGTTCAAATTGAGACCGAGTTGTAACATGCATGAAAAAGAATGTTTTTCAACCAATAAAATGAGACAAAGTTTCTTAGATGTTGAGATAAGAAAAATCCAATGATGATCACTTGTTGAGATAGAACAATAGAGATGGTTGGTCAAAGTGCTCAAGAACTTACAACAGTCAATTAACACAAGCCTAGATGTGAGCAAGAAGCTTGATTAGCAAGTAGCTAGATAGGTAACTGTGTTTTGACAAGTGATCAAAAGTGACATTCGATAGGCTCAAATCTAATAGTTTTAGCTCATTTGTTTTAGTCTAGAACAATCCTAAGCATGTAGGTAACAAACCAGCTTCAGATAAGAACAGAAAAAGACACTCTATGGTAGGTTAAAATGCAAGTTTAGCAGCTTCAAATTGCAATAGCAGTAGGACAGTAGAATAACTCAAGGCAATTTAAGTTCAAGTTTAAGTGTCACATGACTCTTGACCAGTGAACGTGGAAGATTCAGTGTTGAAAGCAATTTGGTCAATGTTGTAAGTTGCAAGTACAATTTTTTGATTTCAAGCACAATAATATCAAGAAGTAGACAAGTTTGAAAATAGTAGGTGATCAAACATGTCATCAAACACTTGTGAAAGAGCAAAAGCAACCTTGCCAAGACAAACAATTGGGATATCAAAATGAAAACTTCTATGAGCACTACCGCAATGTTTGTATGTTCAAGAATGTTTGCACGGGTATATAACAATGAGAACAGTTCAAGCACTTGCTAGCCTAAAAGGACAAAGGCTCAATACTTAGCAACTTGGCCCACACTTGATGTTCCATTGCCTCACACAAAGTGGTTTCCCACAATAGATGTTGGCATTGTCGTGGAAGTGCCAATGACACAACCAAAGGAACACAGATGGTGAGTAATCTTGGGGTGATCTAGGTTATTCCACTTGGATCAATCCTTGCACCAAGAAGCTAAGCGAAAAAAAAGGGTGGCCTCTACCTGTGGTTTTTAGTAAGGGCTTCCATTCATAGTACCCCTCTTGCTCCTCAAAAAAGGACTGGGACCTCGCGGCCACAAGAGTACCTTAAGCATTCTTGCTCAACACTTTCCTCATGGTCACAATCCCATAAGTAATCACATCAAGCAAAGACAAGTACTACGTCTACCAAGGTTTTGTGTCCTTGATAGCCTTGAGTTTATAGTGGGTTGGAATAGCTTGGTATTAGCTTGTCCCCACTTGGGTCATTCCTCTTGATTGCTCAAGAGCAGACCCGCTAAAGGATCCTAATGCTAAAGAAAGAGTGGATTGACTTTTGAGTGTCAAGATTTCTAGTTCACCTCAAGGGTGAAGAGCATAATCTCCTAGCTCAAGAATCTCCCCCAAACACACCAAACAAAGAGTTCAATTACCCTCTTGTTTTCAAAGTCTAAAAGCGGGTCAGGATTTTTGGTTCACGACAAGGGTGAAGAGCATAATTCCTACCACCAAAAGACTCCTACAACAAGATCTTAAGTCCTAAGAAATGAGACAAGTAGTATATGTCACACTTAAAAGGAAAGTAATAAACAAGCAATTGGTTGTTTTTAGGCATTGGACAGCCCTACAAAACACAATTAGTAGCCCTTTTTCCTTTGAAGCTTTGACATGCGTTCTTTTGGCAAAATATTTCAAGCAATGAGAGCACCTACAAGCACAACTTGTTAGCTCCACAATGGTTAGCACATCAAAAATTAGATAATTTGCAAGTAAAATAGCTAATCAAATGGAAAAATTTGAAAATGAAACCAACATGGTTGGATCAGGCTCAGAAAGAGCTTTCCAATGATATATCACACTTAAATTTTTGATACCGTATGCGAAAATTTTTCAAAAATGGGTGCCAGTTTTCCAATTTGAAAATGCTGAAATTTTCAAAAAGATAACTGAAAGCCTGAAACTTGCCAAAAGAATCACGTGATACTTTGCAGTATACTGGGGTGATATTATATTTCTGGGTGATACTTTACTATACCTGTAGGTGACAAAATGTTCTGAACAGTGCGACAGAATGTCTCAAACGGAGTGATACTTTAACTGGTAAAGTATCGCACCACCATAGAGAAACTATCACGTGATATTGGCAAACTATCGCACGATAATATGAGACTGAAAAACTAGAGAGCCGAAAATGAAGCTAAAATTTGACGGAAATGTAGAGAATTAAGGACAAAACAATAGTGCTCTGACCTACTGTGGGCCTCAAAAATGTACACACTAAATAGTGCACTTCTCTAAATCATTTCTTCCAAGAGAATCCATGGATTGGAAACCTTGAGAAATTGATTTAGAGCTCCCTAGGCATGGAGTGCAAGGATATTAAGAATGCTCTCAACTAGAGCTATTAAGCCTATGACCTTGCTAGTAAACCATGCAATGGGAGATTCAATGAGACAAGGGAAAGAATGCCAATATCTTCAAGAATCCAAATGGAAATGCAAATGCAATGCAACTATGCTAGAAATGGAAATGCAAGCTAAGCTATAAAAATGAAAGATAGAAGTATTACAAATCCTTACTATTTAGACTATGTGAGATCTAAGCTAGAGGTTGAAAGGAAACTAATCTAAGAAAGCATAAACATGAAGCTAAGCTAAGAATGCAAGAATGAAAGCTAAATGTAGAAAGATCTCCAAAAGGCTCCAAAGTCTCAAAAGAAATCCTGCAGCATAAAGTTAGCATAAAAAGTTGGGGATTTTGAATGAAGAAGAGAGCTCTCCTTTTATAAGAAATGAGAAGGAATGGACCATGGAGATTAAGAGGCAAAAGATTTAATCAACGATGGAGCATCAAAAAGGACAAATCCATGTGCACAAGTATCCTCCAATGAGAAAATAAGAGTTGACTTTTGTGTCCATATGAGACAAAAAGTGATTTTTCTTTTATAAAAATAAGAATAATGCTTTATTTGTGCAACTTAGGATAAGAGGAAAAGTGGGGGCTTTTTATTTAATAAAAGAGGAGGAAATTCCTTTTAATTAATTAAAGAATTAGGATAAGATGATTAGCCCATAGAAAATAATCAAATAAAAGATAACACCAGGATTTGATCAAGAATAAGCAATTGATGATTTTAGAAAATAATGCTAGCGAGGGGTAATAGTCTAGATGACCATTTTTAGGTGATTATAGTACTCACTAGTCTGGAATCTTCCATACCCAAAGTTTTTAGTATCTCCTTAACATATTTAGATTCAGTAATATAGATGCCTTTCTTCATTTGATAAACTTGCAAACCAACAAAGAATTTGATCTCACCACACATAGACATTTCAAATTCAGTTTGCATCTCAATTGAAAAGTTTTGACATAGGGCATCTTGTCCTCCAAATATGATATCATCAAAACATATTTCAGGTAACAAAATCCCTTTACCTTTTTCAATCTTCAAATACAGATTGATGTTCTCATCTGTCCTTACAAATCCAATCTTACCTATTGTCTTTTAGTATATAACAAGTTTTCTATTCCTATTGTCTTTCAATATATAACATTTACTCCCAAAGACTTTTAAAATATTTTATATTAGGTGCATATCCATACCATAACTCAAAAGGTATAGCATTTGTACCTTTCTTGATTTGTACTTAGTTCAAGGTATAAACAACTTTACTTATAGCTTCTCTTTAGTACTTTTGTGCAACATTCTTCTCAATCATCAGTGTTCTAGCACAATCCATAATTGATCTATTTCTTCTATCTTCTATACCATACTGTGGAGGTGTCCTAGGTGCAAACATCTATCTCTTTAGTCCTCTATCATTGTAGAAGAGATTGAACTCATTTGATATAAACTCTCCTCCTCTGTCAAATCTCAAACATTTCAAGCTTTTACTTGTTTCTTTTTCAACTTTTGCCAAATACCACTTAAACAACTGAAATACATCAAATTTCTCTTTTAAAAACATTACAGTCATCATTCTAGAATAGTCATCAACAAATAGAATAAAATACTTATCACCACAATAACTTTGTATACCCATAGGTCCACAATGGTCAGTATGAACCAATTCCAAAATATTGTCACAAGTATGTCTTTCTCTTAAAACTAGACTTTGTCATTTTTCCCAATTGACATTGTTTACACATCACATTATCAAGTTTCTTCAATCTTGGTAAACCTCTAATTTTCTTCAACATACTGATATTTACCAAATTATCAAAATTCACATGACACAACCTCTTATGCCATAACCATACATCGTCAAATTGTGCAAAAAAACATGTTTCTAATTCAGATAGGTCTAGATAGAACAAATTGCCTCTTTTCTGTTCTCCACTTCCAATTAGTTCACCAGTGGCATCAAATATTTTAGCCTTTTGTGATGAAATTCAACTCGATAACTAGTATTGTTCAACTATGTAACACTCAAAAAATTATAGCTAAGAGCTTCAACCTAATAAGTATTTTATCAGTCAATCTTATTGATCCTTTTCCTTTCACAGGACATGGTGCATCATTACCAAACTTAACACTTCTACCTTTAAAATGATTTAGAATTTCAAACTTACTTTTATCACCAGTCATGTGATGTGAACAACTAGTATCAATAATCCATTTATCACCTTTACTCACATAAGAAATAAGTGTTGTTTTCTCTTCTTCATCAGAATCATCTTTCACAACAACATAAACAACTTCTATATCACATTCATCAGATTTACTAGTTTTATTTTTAGTTTCCTCTTCAGCAATATAGCAATGTTTCTTACCTTTTTCTTTGTAGTCTCCATACCTTCAGTGATCTCTATCATTTCTTTTGTCTTTGTACTTTCTTTCCCTTCTCTCATCTTTGTCAGTCTTGTCAGGGCATCTTGTTGCAATATGGCCAACTTTGTTACATGAAAAATAGATAATAGGAAGTTTACCTTTATATTTCCATTTTCCTCTATGTAGCCTTCTAGCCATAAGTGCCTCAAGATCATCATCATAAGTGTCACTATCACTGTCGTTGTTGCTGTCACTGCTCTCACATCTTTCTTTTCCTTTCTTAGACTTATGAAGAACCATTTGAGACTTGAATGTAGATTCAATATTATGAACACTAAAATTATCATAATTAGACAGCTCAAAAGTAGTAAGCTTTCCAACAAGACTTTCCAAACTTAGGACATTATCAGGGTTACATCTTGATTCTTGTATTACAAAAAATCTAATAGCATAGATAGGGATAAAATTTCTCAATACTCTACTGATAACAGTTTCATCATCATTGTTTCCATTGGCTCCTCTAATAGTATTACTACCTCCTTAATTCTACCACAATAGTTAGCAATATTTTCACCTTCTTGCATTTTCATTTCATCAAACTTACCTCTCAAGCTTTTAGATTTGGCTCTTAGTATATTTATGTCTCCTCCATAGATGGTTGCAAGAGTGTCCCACATTTTCTTTGCATTAGTATAGTCCTTGATATCTTCAAATTCAAGATAGCTTAGGGAAGATGCAATCTCCAAAATTTCTTGATTGTGTTCTTGTTTTGCTTTCATATCCTTGGAAATCAAAGGTGTTGTAGTTATTACATAGGTATTCGCCACATAGTATTTCATCAAATCATGAATATCACCTAGATGCAATTCCATAAAACTCTTCCATGTAGGTAAGTTCTCCTTATTCAACTTCAGTACCTCTTTTTTGTACATCTTGATCATTAGCTTCAAGTACCTTTAAAAATTTTCTCTACAAGCACCAACAACTCTGATACCAATTGTTAGAATTATTTTAGAATAACTGAGAGGGGGGGGGGGGGTGAATCAGTTATCCTTAGGTCCAGATGTACCAATTGAACTTTCTAGCTCTTCAACAAACTCAGATCTAATCACTTTTCAACTTGGTCTCTATAGCATATACCAATAACATAAAACTTATAGTCCACTATCCTAAAGTAATTAACTTGTAGAATATAAAACTTTCAACATCATTCACATCAAATAACATTCACACAAGTATAACTCAAGGATTTATAGTGGAAACCCAATTTTGGAAAAACCACTTGTAACATGCTACTAATTTTCACTCTTTTGAAGTGAGCTTTGTGAGAAGCCAACCCGGTTAAAGGTTTACAATACACACTATTAGGTGTGACCTGGTTAAAGGATTTAATCACCCTATTAAGAGTGGTCCGGTTAGAGGGCTTAAGAACATTCCATTAGAATGTCACCTTGATTAAAAGATTTATATAATGATTGTTAGGTCAACCTTGATTAAATGATTTAGACTGATACAATGGTTAGAAAGTAACAGTAGGTTCTAAAAATATACAACTCACTTGGAAAATATAGATTCTCACATATGCTAATTTACTGACTGGCCTTCATTTCCATCTCTATCTCTGATCTTCTCATAATTCTCTTCAATTAATCACCACAACTTTGTTCTGCTTCATCCATCTTCTTAGATTCATCATTCAATAACATCAACCTTCTTCATCTCATCTCACCATCTGTAACCTCAAGATTAGGTTATCCTTATGCCTCCTTGATTGGGTAGATTAATCTTTTTCCACTTAATCTCTTCCATAGATGTTAGGTTTAGGTTAGATTCATCAAATCCTTCCATCATTATATTCTCCTTCCTTTCCTTCTAGATACATCTCCAAAATTCTCTTTTAAATCATAAGAAAATGATTTACCATGCATTAAATGCTTCATACCATTCATTAATAATGTCAATGCATTTTGCATATCCAAATAATTCAACTATGTCTAGTGGGATTCTCAATTCTCTCTCAAAATGTAAATCACTGACACTCGGTCAATACTATTTTCATCTCCTCGGTCATTACTAGATATCTTGTTCATCGCTAACAGTTTCCTTCTCAACAATTATCTGTCGCTTGACAATTACTGATGTTTGGTCAACACTAGATTTTCTCATCATATACTGACACTCGTTTGACACTAACATCACTCGGATTAAACTTGTTAGAAATGAAAAAGAAAAATGTAAAAATAAACAATGCCAAGAAAGAATCTAAGCGAGTGAATGCATGAAAAAATATTACCATAAACAAGGAGAGAGAAAGCTTCAAGATACAACATGAATGTGCTCCAAGAGTCCAAACAATGAGCCAAGAGATTTAAAAGGGGAAAGCAAAGAAAACCCCTTGTGACATTATGAATGAGGCCATAGCTTAAAATGAGAGAGAGAAGAGAGAAAGAGAGCAACATGCTCAATACAATAACTTCATCATCCTGTATATATGAGAAATGAGAGAGAGGAGCATCTCTTAAATAAAGATGAGAGAGAGGAGTTAGAATGTAACTCCCAAGTCTATGAATGCCACCATTCATAAGTGTGTGTGAGCCAAGTGTGAGATTCCTCTTAAGGAGGAATAAACTAAATTACAAATTACAATAAATATTCATCCTCACATATTCCACTAGAGGATGAAATAGAATGTAGTGGAAAGAAGACAAAAAAGAAGTATATTAGGATACCTTGGCTTATATCCTAATATATTACAACAAGAAAAGATTAATAGTTTAACCTTGGTTTATAAATACACCAAGGAAAGATTACAAATTCTAACAAAACTAGATTTTTTCACTTTTGCTTGGTTAAACCTATGTTTCTAGTCTTTCTTCTTCACTAAATAAACACATTACCTTGCTAATGTGCCAACTAATCAAGTACCCATTGAAGTATCACATAACTCAATCTTTCCTTAGGTCCTCTTTTTATCTCCTCTTTTCAAATCCTCTCCATTAATCAAAAGGTATGGTACTCTCCTAGATAGCAACTGTCTTACCAGTTAACATTTTACATCAATGACAATATACCAATTATTTCAATTATAGTTTCCAACAAGAGTATCATTGATATTTCACTAGTACAAACTAATGTTGCAAAAAAATCACATGTAAACATGGTATCTCAAGAGAAGCACTCTAAATCATGCAAGTGTAAATCCCAAAGTCTTAGTAGTTTGCTCACACCATTGGGATATCAACAAGAATCAAGACAAGATAAAAAATTCCAAGAGTGTAACAATATCAAGTGGGACAAAGAAATCAACTAGCTTCAGCATGTTCAATACCCACCAAAAGGGTGACATGTATACCTACAGTAGTTGCAAAAACTATAGTTCCAACAATATTAGTAGTGTGTGCCATAGTATTATGAACAAGTGCCCTCACCACAAAAATAATTTACTTATACTTCAACAACAAGTCATGACACCTCAATAATATTCTGTAAAATCAATGGTACGACTTCAACCATTTCAATCACATCAACATTTTCCACAATATCAACAACAATAACCAGTTCAACATCAGAGTACCACCATGGAACAATCTAAAGAGTCTTCTTTAGAATCATCAGATTCAAATGCTCCAAGATTGTCACACTTGAATCGATGTGACTATCGTCCAACAAAAGGAATATTTTATAGAGAATGAGGACATTCAGGAATGAATGATACATTGACAAATCCATCACCCAATGCTAAGATGGCTTAAAAAATTGGAGAATTGAGGAAACAGGTAGAGGTATTAGAATTCAAAGGAAAGAAGACAACATATACAAAACAAGATTTGTGCTCAAATTCATTTGATGAGAGCTTTTATATGCCTCCTTTTCCAAGGAACTTTGAAGTACCAAAATTAGAGAAATATAGAGGAAAATACAATCCTAAAGATCATATTAGAGAGTTTTATAATGCTCACCTAGAAGTGAAACATGATGATACATGTTGGAAATATAGATGGAGTAACTGAGAGGGGGGGTGAATCAGTTAACCACAAAAATATTACCACAGATCCCTTATATGTCTTAATAAATCATTTGCTGTTGTTACTTGGTAAACATACAGAGAAATGTTGAAACTTGGTTATTGCAGTGAGTATTAATTATAACTGTTCTTAAGTATTCATCAGTGATTAACATGCATGCATAAAGAAAATAACATGAACACAAGAGACACCAGATTTAATGTGGAAACCCAATATGGGAAAAACCACCAATGTAACTAGTTACTATTTTTCACTCTTCTAAAGTGAGCCCTGTTAGGAACCAACCCAATTAAAGGTTACAAAACACATGGTTAGGTGTGACCTTGTTAGAGGATTTAATCACCCTGTTAGGAGTGGCCTTGTAAGAGGTCTTTGAAATGATTCAATAGAACTGTCACCTTGTTAGAGGATTTACAAAATGGCTATTAAACCAACTCTGTTAAGAGATTTTGAAATCACTGCTACAATGGTAAGAAAGTAACAATGAAGTGACCTGAATAGTGATGCAATTGAATTGTTGATTACAGATCTCTGTTCTGCTTTACTAGATCCTTCCTAATCAAATATATCTCTACTGCTCCTCAAGGATATCTAATCATCCTTCAAAATTCACTCACACTTTCCTTCTTTTCCACTTGCACACTTTTAATTCACAACTTGACCTTCTATATATACCATTCAGATTATCCATTCAGATTGTCAAGTCAGCACTAATAATCATTACAATAGTCGGCTGGAATAAACAAACTTTATTCCTCAAATTAACAAAAATCTTTACTAGACCGACCTTGCTCGGTAAACACTAATCCTGAAAAGATTTCCTTCGGTGACCGAGTAAACTTGGTAAACACTACAAATTCTGCAACATCCTTTGGAGACTGAGAGATCTCGGTAGACACTAAAAACTGCCTGCTGACCGACTGAGCTCGGTAGACACACAGAACTGCTTTGTTGACCGACTAAGCTTGGTAAACACTGAGAACTACTTTGCTGACTGACTGAGCATGATAAATGATATGACATTTGTGTGACATCAAAGACAACACACAATTAATCCAACAATCTCCTTCAGACAGTTGTATCCAACAATCTCCCTCTTTGGCATTGATGGCAACACAACATGTCATAGCATAATGAAATTTCATAAAAAACATAGAGTAAGGAACATATCCTTAGCTTCATTTTGATTCTCATCTATGAGAACTCCCTCTGTTAGCAAACTTCTCTTTCTGACTAAAAAACTCTCCAAGAAAACTCTCCCTCTTAGAAATCTTAAGAAATTTCTTGAAATATGACAGCAAACTCTCCCTCTTTGACAACACATGCCAAAGATAACACATACCAGGTGAATAGAAATGTACCTTAAGTACTGATTCATATGTAATGATTCCTTGACTAAGCTACATCAACTAACTGATCTTCAATATGCTCTGGTTGATGCATCACTAAAACTTTATTTAGTGAGCCTCGGATAGGGGAATGACCCCTAACTTACCTCTTAGATACAAGAATGCATCCTTAGGTAGTGGCTTGGTGAATATATCTACAATTTGTTCTTTTTTATGAATATATTCCAATTTGATTTCTTTGTCCTGCACCAATTCTCTAACAAAGTGATATTTCATAGCAATGTGCTTGGTTTTGGAATGCATTACTGGATTCTTTGAAATATTTATTGCACTTGTATTATCACAAAATATAACAACTGGTTCTTTGATCTCAACCTTCATGCCTTCCAATAATTGTTTAAACCAAACAATATTAGAGTAGTTTACTGCTGCAGCAACATATTCTTCTTTTGTTGTGGATTGGGATGTGCAATTTTGCTTTTTACTAGTCCAAGATACCAACCTCTTGCCAAGAAAGAATGCTCCACCACTTGTACTCTTTTTGTCATCAATGTTTCTTGCCAAATCAGCATCAGTAAACACTTTTAAGTCCATATTGCCTCCAAATTTATACCACAAGCCATAATCTTCAGTTCCTTTCAAGTATCTCAAGATTCTTTTGATTTCCATCATATGATTTTCTCTGGGTTTTGTTGAGGATCTTGCTACTATACCAACTGCTAAGGCAATATCAGGCCTTGTATGAACTACATACTATAATTTTCCAATCATTGATCTGTATAAGGTCTGATCTACTTCTTTTGAATCATCATCTTTGGTAAGCTTTAGTCCAGTACACATGGGGGTACCAACTAGTTTTGAATCTTCCATACCAAACTTCTTAAGTATTTCCTTGATGTATTTAGATTGAGTAATGTAGATACCGTTCTTGCTCTGCTGAACTTGGAGACCAACAAAGAACTTTATTTGACCAAACATAGACATTTCAAATTCTTTGTTCATTTGCTCTGAAAAATCTTTGCACTGATCATCATCACCTGTAAACACAGTATCATCCACAAATATTTCTGCCAAAACAATTTTGTTATCTAGTCGTTCCTTGATGTACAAACTACTGTTATCATTAGCTCTTTTGAAACCAATCTAAATAAGATAGTTATGTAATCTTTCATACCATGCTCTAGGGGCTTGTTTCAGACCATACAATGCTTTGTGTAACTTGCAGACCATATTCCTTTTGTCTGGATCAATAAAACCTTTAGGTTTCTCAATGTAGACTTCTTCATCAAGAATACCATTGAGAAATGTAGATTTTACATCCATCTGATATACCTTAAATCCTTTATGTGCTGCATATGCAAGTAGAGTTCTTACACCTTCTAATCTTGCAACAGGAGCAAAATTCTCACCATAATCTATGCCCTCTTCTTGAGAATATCCTTTACATACCAATCTAGCTTTGTTTCTTGATACTTGACCATCTTCATTCAACTTATTTCTAAATACCCATTTTGTTCCAATTACATTTTTATCTTTAGGCCTAGGTACAAGAGTCCATGTTTTGTTCTTCTCTATTTTTTTAATTTCTTCATTCATAGCCTCAATCCAACTTTCATTTTCCAATGCATCTTTGACATTTTTAGGTTCAAAATCAGCAAGTAAACATGTACCTTTTAGTTTACTTCTTGTCATAGTACCATCTAATTTGTCTCCAATAATCTGATCAGGTGTATGATGCCTCCTAACATATTTGGCCAACATAGGTTCCTTGCCTCTTGAATGAGTTACATTGTCATCTTCTTGAATTTCATCTTCAGGTTCAGGTTGCTCAGGCTCGGTAGATATTTGCTCGGTAGCTTCATACTAAGACTCGGGTCCTTGTGACTCAGTTTGAACTTCTTCTTGTGACTCGGTTTGAAGTTCTTCTTGTGACTCAGTTAGTGTACTAGGCTTAGTAGATGCAGTCTCCTTATTGACAGACATGTCTGGTAATGTATCAGGTTCAATGTAAACAAATCTCCTGTAATCCTCTAGTTCCTTTTTGCTTTCTTCTTCAGTCTTTTCTGCAAACTCATCAACTTTTACATGTGCACTTTCTATGATTTTGTGAGTAGAAAAATTCAAACATCTATATGCCTTACTTTTGCAAGAATATCCCAAGAATATTCTTTCATCACTTTTCACATCAAATTTGCCTTTTCTAGATTCTTTTAAGATGTAACATTTACTACTAAATACTTTCAAGTAACTTACATTGGGTTTATAGCCATACCATAACTCATAAGGAGTTTTGAATTTGTCTTTCTTCAACTGTACTCGGTTTAAGGTATGAACTGCAATGCTAATAGCTTCCTTCCAATATTTCATAGCAATGTTCTTTTCAATCATTCGAGTTCTTGCACAATCCATGATAGATATGTTCCTCCTTTCAGCTATTCCATTCCGCTTAAGAGTTCTTGGGGCTGATACCTATCTTTTGATTCCTCTTTCAATGCAAAAATTATTGAATTCATGGAAGATGAATTCACCACCTCTATCTGATCTTAAGCACTTCATTCTTTTCCCTATTTCCTTTTCTACTCTTGCCAAATACCATTTGAATTTCTCAAATGCTTTTGACTTTTCTCTTAGATACATAACAGTCATCATTCTAGAGTAGTCATCAACAAAGAGAATAAAGAATTTTTCTCCAATATAGCTCTCAATTCCAATAGGTCCACATAAATCAGTATGCACAATTTCCAAAATATCTTCAAACTAATAGTTTTTACTTTTAAAGCTAGTCTTTCCCATTTTTCCAATCTGACAATTCTTGCATAGACCAACATCAAGTTTCTTCAAAGTAGGAATGCCTCTTACTTTCTTGAATTTGCTTATTTTCACCACGTTATCAAAATTTACATGACATAACCTTTTGTGCCATAACCAACTTTCTTCAATTTGAGCAATAAAACATGAGCATTCACCAAGATCAAGATAAAACAAGTTACCTTTGGTTTGTTTGCCTGATCCAATCAGTTTTCCCTTGTCATCCAACAGTCTTGCTTTGCATGCATGAATTCAACCTTGAATCCAATGTTGATTAGCTATGCTACACTTAGAAGATTATGCTTTAGTCTTTCAACCCAATATGCATTATCACATATAAGTTCTTTGGTTAATGAGATTCGTCCTCTTCCTTTTATGAAACAAGGTTCATTGTTTCCAAACCTTACATTACCACCATCATAGTCTTCAAGGTGTTCAAACTTTGTTTTGTCACCAGTCATATGATGTGAACATCCACTATCTATGATCCATGTATCATTTTTGCTTATATGAGAGATAAGTGCCATCTCATCTTCTTCATCATCAGATTCATCTTTTACAGCAATGAAGATAATTTCTTCTTCACTATCATTAGAATATTTAGCCAAAAAACATGTTTTCTTTCCTTTATCCTTGAATGATTTGAAATTCTTCTTGCCATTGTACTTGTGACCTTTCTTCTCATCCTTGCTTTTCTTGTTTGGGCACCGAGCTGCAATATGACCAATTTCTTCACATGAAAAATAGATTAAGGGAGTTTTACCTTTGTATTTACCTCTGCCTCTAGTATATTTCTTTGCAAGTAATGCTTCAATAACTTCAAGATCACTATCAGAACTTTCCTCTGATTCGTCTTCACTCTTTGACTAGATTTTCTTGCCCTTCTTAAGTGAAAGTTTGGCCTCAAATGCTAATTCAATATTTTTGGAAGTTGGAACATAGTTGTCATAGTTATCCAACTCAAAGGCTATCAATCTTCCCACTAAAGCATCCAAAGTTATATTGTGATTTTCTTCACATCTTTTTTGAATAGCAGATACTCTTATTGCATAGATAGGAAGTAATGTTCTAAGAACCTTACTTATAATAGTTTCATCATCAATTTTTCCTCCAGAAGCTCTGATTGCACTAACACTTGCCTTGATCCTTTCAATATATTTTTCAATGTTTTCATCTTCTCTCATTTTCATCTGATCAAACTATTCTCTTAGGCTTTCTGCTTTGGCTCTCTTCACATTTTCATCACCGCCATAAATTTTCTTTAGCTTGGTCCACATTGCATAAGCAGTTGTGGAGTCTTTGATCTCATCAAATTCTTCATAGTTGAGAGCCGATGCAATGTCTATCATCATGGTGTTATGGTTCTTTTTCTCTGCAATGTCTTCAACAATTAATGTGCCAATAGGAGCTGTATATTCTTGATCAATATATTTGCATCCTGAATCGCCAATGGAAGCCAGATGAAGTCTCATGACACCTTGCCATGCTGAAAATTTATCTTTGTTAAGCCTTGGAATTTCTCTCTTGTAAGACATCCTGATCTTTAGCTTAGGTCCTTGAAACCCTTCCTGCAAGCACCAAAATCTCTGATACCAATTGTTGAAAATATAGATGGAGTAACTGAGAGGGGGGGTGAATTAGTTAACCATAAAAATATTACCACAGATCCCTTAGATGTCTTAATAAATCATTTGCTACTGTTACTCGGTAAACATACAGAGAAATGCTGAAACTTGGTTATTGCAGTGAGTATTAATTATAACTGTTCTTAAGTATTCATCAGTGATTAACATGCATGCATAAAGAAAATAACATGAACACAAGAGATGCTAGATTTAACGTGAAAACCCAATATGGGAAAAACCACCAATGTAACTAGTTACTATTTTTCACTCTTTTGAAGTGAGCCCTATTAGGAGCCAACCCGGTTAAAGGTTACAAAACACACTGTTAGGTGTGACCTTGTTAGAGGATTTAATCACCCTGTTAGGAGTGGCCTTGTAAGAGGTCTTTGAAACAATTCAATAGAACTATCACCTTGTTAGAGGATTTACAAAATGGCTATTAAACCAACTCTGTTAAGAGATTTTGAAATCACTGCTACAATGGTAAGAAAGTAACAATGAAGTGACCTGAATAATGATGCAACTGAATTGCTGATTACAGATCTATGTTCTGCTTTACTAGATCCTTCTTGATCAAATATATCTCTATTGCTCCTCAAGGATATCTAATCATCCTTCAAAATTCGCTCACACTTTCCTTCTTTTCCACTTGCACACTTTTAATTCACAACTTGACCTTCTATATATACCATTCAGATTGTCAAGTCAGCACTAATAATCATTACAAACATTACTAATCATTACAACAGTTCAGCTGGAATAAACAAACTTTATTCCTCAAATTAACAAAAATCTTTACTGGGCTGACCTTTCTCGATAAACACTAATCCTAAAAATATTTCCTTCGGTGACCGAGTGAACTTGGTAAACACTGTGAATTTTGCAACATCCTTTGGAGACCGAGAGATCTCGGTAGACACTAAAAACTGCCTGCTGACCAACTGAGCTCGGTAGACACACAGAACTACTTTGCTGATCGACTGAGCTTAGTAAACACTAAGAACTGCTTTGCTGACCAACTGAGCATGATAAATGATATGACATTTGTGTGACATCAAAGACAACACATAATTAATCCAACAATCTCCTTCAGAAAATTGTATCCAACAGATACATATCTCATGTGTATTTTCCCTTGAAGTCTTGGTCAAAAATAAATGGAATGGTACTAAAAAATACCATGGAATATGATGTCATATTGGAGGGAACTAGCTAAAAAAATCATTTCTCATTTTTTCTTCAATATATCAAATGAGATTACGTTGAATGATTTATGCATGACGCAATAAAAGGTAGGAGAACCATTCATGAAATTATTACTCCAATGGAGGAATCTTGTCAGTCAATGTCCTTTTAACATTCAAGAAGAACAACAAGTGCACTTACTCATTGAGAACCTTGTTCTAGAAATGACATATGACCTAAAGATAAAAAAATCCTAGTACAATTGAAAATCTCATTAAAAAGGGAACAAACAATGGAGAGGCTCTTATTCAGATAGCCATAATTAAAATCAATTAAGAAGAAAACAACACAATCACTTTAAATGAGAAAGTAAAATCTGGGTCTCAGAACAAGAACATTTCGAATGATAGTGTTGTTGATGCATGAATTATTAATAATACATAAGTAAAGATCAGTCTCAAAGGACCAAGTGCTCAAAATACACAAGTAGTCAATCAACCACTTCCAGAAGCTCAAATGACAAATATTACACAACAAAATCAGCAACATAGACTTCCAAGATGTAAAGATGTGCCTCCGAGATAGTTCACACTACTAGGAGAACCTATCAAATTTGTTTTTCAATAATTACTCCAATCTAATTTCATTAAGAAATGGGACATCAAAGAGGAACCAATAGTTAAACCCCCATGGTGGGATGATAATAAATATTGTGACTATCATTGAGCTAAAGGTCATTATACAGCACCGTGCTATCAATTGAAATATTTGGTACAAGACTTAATTAATCAAGGAATAATCAAATTGGAACCTCCTTCGAGTTCCTCCAATACTTATCATACAATTGTAAAAACTCCTCTACTTGATCATGGGAAGGGGAGGGCCTCTAGTTCAAATTTGAATTCCAAAGCCAATGTCAATTATACCTGAACTACTCATGATTACTCTATAAACTATGTACAAATGTCACATGCACATGTATCCACTATAATCATAAAGGACAAGAATCCTCAATGTGTAGTTACTATCCATCACACCAGGATTACTATGCAAGGAAATCCTCCTTGACCCCAAGCCACTACCCAGTACAAACTTATTGAACATCTTGTAAAAACACCGACACAAATCTCTATCCTTAAGTTATTACATACATCCCCCCAACAAAGAGAAATCATCCTATACAAAGATTTGAGAGAGTCTTTTATGCCTAATGACATTAATGTTGAATAGTTTCAAGCCATGATAGGGCACTTTCTATCTCACAAAATATTTTCTCCAAATGATGTCCCTTGGGATAGACCTAATCACAATGACCCATTACACATTGAATTCTTTGTCCACAATTGTAAAACCAAATGAGTCTTGATAGATAGTGGAGCAGGACTTAATAGCTACACTTTGAGAGTTGTGATAGATCTCAGATACACTAAAGTTGACATTGATCCTTCCAAGAATATCACCATCAAATCCTATGATGACTCTGAGCATCCTTCCAAAGGAGTCATCACATTACCTCTTAGAGTTGGTCCAGGAATGCATAATACATTATTACAAATTTTGGACCTAGATCTAACTTTCAATATAATTTTGGGATGCCCTTGGATTCATGCAATGAAAGAGGTCTCATCCACTTACCACCAATGTATGAAGTATTCCTACAATGGATTAGATATCACTATTCCTTGAGATCCTAACCCTTTTCAATTTCGTGCCAATCTGAAGGATGCTCCTACTCAAAAAGTACTGAGAAATAGTGAATCAACATCATATAGTTCTTCACAATATATTTATGCATCCACTCTAGATAAAATGATCAAGGTTATACTCAAAATTGAAGATCAAGGTTGTGGAGAATATTCCATGTCACATTCTTTTCACATTGAGAAATCACCTCTCTCCCCAAAATCTTATAGAAAATTGCACCTTTTACAACAAAATTAGGAGACCACTACCCAGCTCAACCCATCTACCACATTCACATGTTGGGGAGGCTTACATGAAGAACACATTGATAAAGACATATCTAGATGGATATATAAAGATTAAGAACAATTAAATCTGTCAAGTTTCCTTTTGAGAGATATACAAAATGATTAATGATAATGCACTAAAAGGGCTATGACGGTTGCAGTGGTCTTGGTACACAAAAACAAGGTATCATAGAGCCTATTTTTGCACAAGGGAAACCTCCTAATAGATGAACTGGATTTAAACCATTGTGAATTATCTCTTTGAGTACTAAGTTACCCTTGTAAGAAAATGTGAATGCCTTGAATGATAACATGAAGTTTGATGATACCCATCCTAAAACTGATTCTAATGAATGGGAATGGGACTCCTATTCCTCCAACCCTTATGTTCATGACCATGTCTTTTTCGACACCAATGATTTAACTATCAAATAAAAACATATAAATGATACCCATCCTCCTGTTAAGATTGTGCAAGAGATCCAATGAGTTTGGAGTCTTATAAGGTGGCTTATAACTTCTTATCTATAGTGTGCAAGAATCGTGTAGATAAAGATGGTGGCTCTCAAATGAACCCAATAAGAAAGATCCATGCAATGTGCACTATAGAATGAAACATTCAAGTAGATATCAAGCAATGAGAGTGCAAGTATCCAAGATCTCCATGATGAATACAAATTCAAAGTAATATAAGATGAGATGCAAGAGATATAATATTAAGCCAAGATAAAATGAAAGAGTGCAAGGAAAGTAAATCTAAGCTAAAAAGATGAAATATTGCTATCCATGCAAGAAAGTAAATAGAAAATTTAAGCTAAATGATAATGCAAGATCTCAACTAGTGCTCAAGAAATCAAATGACAAAGTAAAAACATCACCTTAGTACAAATCAAGATGGTCTATCATGGATGCAAGATGAAAGATGAGATGAGAGCTCCTATATGAAATATTCCAAGATGCAAGGATGAGCCAAGATGCAAGAAGATGAGAGAATGAGGAGAGAGCATCTTTTTAAATAAATTTGGAAATGAGTAGGCAGTCAAGATTAAGAGGCAAAAGAATGAGCAAGGGTGGAGATTAAGTCTTGGTTGATCCATGTGCTCATATCTTTAAGAGGCAAAAGAAAAGGCTAAGATTAAGAGGCATAACAATGAGTGGTTGGGATAAAGAGGCAAAAGCCATCTTCAAAAGTCAAAAGATTCCATCTCATTGAAAAGTGTACTTTAAGTAGAGTGATTTTCTTTTTATTATCATTATTTTTAAAAATCTTAGAAAGGTGATTTTCATGTGCACTTAGGATAAAGGGGTCTTTTACTATTTAATTAAAAGGGAGCATCTTCTTTTAATTAAATAAACATAGAATAAAGTGGTCAAACTTTAGGGTATAATCAAATAAATGATTATGTGATGATTTGATCAAAGATAAATGATTAATTATGCAGAATTGATTTACATAGCAATGATCTAGTATTTTAATTTAATTTTTTAGAAAGGGGGCTTATAGTTTACTAGACCAAAATTGGGTGATTACATTTTCCCCTCTTTGAGTCAGTGTGCGAGTGAGCACATTGAGTAAAAGACTATGATGATGATAAACAATTTATATGAAGTGATGAACTGTCCTGAGAGATACTGACTCCGAACCTGATTGAACGAATCACAATGAGCTGATTACTAACTTTGAACTTGATCAAATGAAGGTTAGCAAGGTAGCAAGAGTTTCAATGCACAGTTTTATGTGAAGCAATGAAACTGAACATTGAGATTGAGGTTGATAGATAAGACAATACCAGAACTCATATGATGTGATGAGAACTAATATGTCCTAGATGCAGATTAATCACTTGCCCCGAGAAATATGATGTGATGCAATGAAATCACTCGTGCAACAAGGTTTTAAGAATCTCGACTTGATGTGAAGCGATGAAGCTCAGATGCCCCTAGTGATGATAGAATGGTCAATTTGCAGCTTTGAAAGATCAATGATAGATTATTCTTTCCCCCTCAGTATCAAATCAAAATGGTGTTGAGGAGATGGATAAATGAGATAAGTTTGGTCAAATCAATATTAGATAGGGTCCAAGATTATTGATGATCGATTCAAAGAGACTATAAAAGCATTTGGATCAAGTTTGACCACTAAGCGATGAGAATTTGCCCCAATTTGAATAAGTTTGACCAGAAAGGTATAACATTAGGTCAAAGCAAGTGATTATGAAGAAATATGATCAATTTATGCCTCAAAGGATGAAAAGATAAACCTCAGAAGAGAATTCAACTATAATGAAGGGAAAAGAATTTAAATTACAATTTTCACTAGTAAGATGAATTCTGATTTTGATTTCAGTTCAGAAAATGAATTGAGGACATTGCAATTAGGTAAGGGTACATTTTTTGTAGAAATATGAGATAGTTGAAAATGGTTTGAAATATTATCATTTGGATAGATTAGATATGATGGTAAGATAGAAGAAAATGATGACAAGCGATGATAAAAATTGAAAAATGATAAAGGGATGATTGGGAAATAGAAGAAATGAAGATGAAGATCAACATAGTTGACCATGAAAGGATGATGACCAAAGTTGTTTGATAATGATGAAACGAAGACTCTCCTTACTCAATGCAAGATGAAAAGACTAAGATGCAACCTAGGATGAAAATGCAAGTACAAAGTGCAAGGATCCTACTTGGTCCTTATTTTCATCATTGATCCTTATTAAGGGACTTCGTAATATCATACAACCATCACTAGTGCAAGCGCAACTATCAAGATATGAATATGATCTATATCAGATAGAATGTTGAAAAATAATGTATGCATCAAATACATAAACACCATGAAGACTTAGGTTAAGTTTTCAGTTAATGTTACAAGATTACACCAACATCAAAACATAAGCACCAAGATAACCATGAGTACGGTCTTGCGTAAAAAAAACACAATGTAGATAGTCAAGGATATAGTTCAAACTCACCTAAGTGTTCAAATGAATCAATTCAAGCTATATGTGGTGTTCCAATCATGATGGAGGTACTTATCATAGACACCTAATGTATCAAACATATAGGATCATCAAAACCACACCCACAGGCATAAAATAAAGAAAGTATGCCCCATGCCCCTAGTCCTTTCATCAAGTGACATCTTGAAGAGACTGAGGAGGGAACATCAGTGAAAATCATCAATAAAAGATAACATACAAAGAAAATATTATTAATCATAGCTCAGTTGTTTCATTTTAAGTGTGGTGTAAATATTTTCACTGATATTTCTAAGACTTATGTCTGCAAGTGCGATCAAAATATACAACTTGGACTGCTAACAAGGTGTCGGTTCAAGATAAGCCATCTGATAAGTGTTAATAAATACTTGATGTCTAGATGGGGTAGTGTTGAGAAACACTCAATGTCCAGATGGGGTAGTGTTGAGAAACACTGGTGTCCTAGAGACAACGATGGCACAAAATTTCCCCCTAGTGAGACTTAGACGGAAACCAGTTCTAGACTTTAGAGACAACTGTTGCAAAAGTCAATTGGTTCATGGCCAAAGCCACAAGATGATAGATTAAGCACAAAGGTACAAGTAGCACCTATTTTTAGGTTTTCACTACTTGGAAGGACTATTGTTTCTGCCATGACGCCTATTTCTAGGTTTTCGCCAAGGCACTTTTTTCTTGTTTTTTTTTGTTCTTTTATCATTTTTCAAAAAAAATTTTGAAGATACATCAAAGTGCCTATTTGCCAGGTTTTCACTAAGATGATCATTTTTTTAGGACTTTTTATGATTTTTATGATTTTTTCAAGACCATATATCAATTATTTTGGATTTTTTATCAGGATCATATGCTATGTACAGGAACTCTGGATGCAAAGAATGTCATGTTTAGAACTTCTTCAGGTGAAGAGTATTGATAGGTTCAGGGACTTTTTATCCCTTTGGTGTTGAGATTTGATAAGCACCGGATCCAAAGGTATCTTTAATTACATAAGGACCTAGCCAGTTAGGTTCAAACTTTCCTTTTTGTTCATAATTTTGTTGAGTATTAGGATTCTCTCTTAAAACTAGATCACCAACCTCAAAATATCTATGGTGTACTTTCTTGTTGTATCTTTTTGACATTATTTTTTGATATACTCTTATGTGATCAAATGTAACTGGACTACGTTCATCTAGTAGTTCTAGTTCTTGGATGCATGATATGCAATAGTCTTCATCTGTTACAAGCCCTTTTAGGAAGACTCTAAGTGAAGGCATTTCTACCTTGATAGGCAAGACAACTTTAACCCCATAGACGAGGGAAAAAGGAGTATCTCATGTTGGTGTGAGTATGCTTGTTCTATAAGCCCATAAAGTAGGATTGATTTGAAGATGCCAATCCCTACCAGACTTACTAACAGTTTTGTGCAAGATTTTCGTAATAGTCTTATGTGATGCTTCAACTTGTCCATTTCCTTGAGGATAATAGATGGATGACCAATGTTGTTTGATCTTAAATCTCTTACACAATTGTTTAAGGTCTTTGTTCTTGAATTTTCCTCCATTATTAATAACTATAGAGGATGGCACACCATAGCGACAAATTATGTAGTTCAGGATAAACATGGACACATGTTTTCCTATAGCAGAAGAAAGTGGTACAACTTCAACCCACTTAGTGAAATACTCAGTAGCAATGATGATGAATTTGTGTCCTTCTGATGAGTTCGGATGTATCTAACCTACTAATTCAAAGGCCCACTACTGAAAAGGCCAATGTGTGATAGACGGAATAAGCTCCATGCCTAGAGAATGTATTAGATTGCCATGCATTTGACACTTCTTACAGTATTTAGCATATATGACAGCATCAGTTTTCATAGTTAGCCAATAGTAACCAACCCTAAGTAGCTTCTTAGCTAGCACAAGGCATTAGATTGAGACCCACACATGCCCTCATGAACTTCAGCTAACACATATTCGGATTCATCTCTCTAGACATCGAAGAAGCATTTCATCTAAACCCCTCCTAAACAAGTCACCAAAAATGATGGTATAGTGATAGGAATTACAAATAAGTTGGCATTTTTTATTACAAGGTTATCGGGTATAATTTGATCACATAGAAAAGAATGGATTTTAGCATAGCGGGAAGATTCATGACCAACAATGGTACAAATAACATGGTTATCAGGAGAGTCATATGTGGGGAATCATAGCTCTTCCACGAGGAATTCATATCTAGATTCATGTTCATGCAACTGTAGAATAGAAGCAAGTGTAGCCATAGCATCAACAACTTTGATCTCAGCTCTAGGAATATGTTGGAAGGTCACAAAAAAAAGTAGTTCTTAAGATCATCAACCATTTTCTTATAGGGAATTAGTTTCTCATCCTTGATTTGATATCATCATTTTCCTGATTGATGATAAGTTGAGAATCTCCAAAGATATGTAATTTAGTAATACTTCACTCAATATCTAATTTGATCCCATTTGGCAAAGCCTCATATTGAGAAATATTATTTGTGCAAGGGAACAACTACTTGTATGCTTTAGGGATGGTGTATACTTGAGGTGTTACAAAGTGAACTCTAGCACCTAAACCATTTTGTGTGTAGGATCCATCAAAGAACATTTTTCAAGTGCACTCAGTCATGTACATGATAGATGAACAATTCTTTTTCCTTTTATGGCCTTACGATCAATGTACTCAATGTAAAATTCAAAAAGAATCATCATCCATTTAGCTAGTCGACCAATAAGGGTAGCTTTACTTAGTAGGTATTTCAATGGATCAATTTTTGCTACAAGTTGTGTAGTATGTGCTAGCATATAATGTTTGAGTTTTTGGGATGAAAACACCACTGCAAGGCAAGCTTTTTCAATGTTGTTGTAATTGATCTCATAAGCTACTAATGTTCTATTGATGTAGTAGATAGCTCTTTCTTTCATGTATCCTCTTGTTGTACTAATAATGCCCCCAAGGATGTGACTGTAGCCTAAATGTATAGAATAAGAGGCTTTCCAGGAATATCAGGCATCAAGATAGGTGGATTAGCCAAATATTCCTTAATCTGATTCAAGATTTTCTCACATTCTTCATTCCACACACACTTAATCCTTTATGCAAGTTCTTGTTAAATGGTTGTGCTCTATCAGCAAGTTGAGAGATGAACCTCCTAATAGATTGTAGGCATCCTTGTAGACTTCACATTTGACTAATGTTTCTAGGAGGTGGCATATCCATGATAGCTTGAACTTTTTTAGGTTCAACCTCAATTCCTTTAGCTGATATGATAAAACCAAGTAGTTTCCTAGAGGTAACCCCAAATACACACTTTTTAGGATTTAGTCTTAGCTTGAACTGTTCCATACGATCTAGGATTAATCCCAATTCTTTAACATGCATGTTTCTCTTCTTAGACTTAACCAGTGTTTCATCCACATAATCTTCCATAGTTTTATGCATCATATCATGAAATATTATGGTCATAGATTGTTGATATGTAGCTCTATCATTTTTAAGTTCAAATGGAATAAAATTCCAACAGAAGGTTCCCCATGCACAACTGGAAGTTGTTTTCTCTTGTTCTTTAGGAGAAATTTTGATTTGGTTATATCCTGAGGATTCATCCATTAAAGAATACATCTCATAGACCACCATCATATCCACTATCATGTCAATATTAGGGAGTGGGAAATCAACCTTAGGGCATGTTTTGTTTAGATCTCAAAAATCAGTGCAAACTCAAATGGATTTATCATGTTTAGACACAAGTACAATGTTGGATATCCATTCAGCATAATCAATAGCCCTTATAAATCCAGCTTGAAGGAGCTTTTCTAGTTTAGCTTTGACAAGGAGAGCTATATGTGGATGCATTTTTCATAGCTTTTGTTTCATAGGTTTAACACTAGGAGCTATGGATAAGTGATGCATGATGAGATTAGTGTCAAGCCCTAGCATGTCTAAATAAGTCCAAGCAAAATTTATCTTCTTTTCCAAGAAGAAATCTATGAATTGCATCTTCTCTTCCTCTGAAAAAGACTGAGCTAAGTGTATGATGTGAGGTACTTCATTTGTCCCAATGTTGATTGGTTGAGTAGGTTCTATCAAAACTAATTATCTCTCTTGAAAGTAGCTGGGTAGACTACCAAGTATCTCATATGTGGGCACCTCGGAGAGGTTTTCACCCTTTGATACATCTTTTCTTCTTACTATTTTGGGGTCTAACACTGCCACAAAGTGGTTTTCACCATTAGAGAACCTATTCTTTTTCATTTTTCTTTTTATTTTGTGACTAAGATACTTGATTCCTAACTCAATCATATTTGTTTTTGGTTTGTTGGTGGAGGAGACTACGGTCTCAATAGTGTTTAGGTAGTAGGCAATCTCATAGTCATTTTGGAAAGTCAATAGCTCAGACTATTGGTTTTGTCATGACCAGTCAATAAGGTAGGGATGCATAAGTGAAAGGGATACAGAAGGTTCCAAAGTATTGATGTGATGGGAATCATCTCTAGTGACAAGTAATTAAGAGTCTATAAGGTCCCCTTCAAAGATATCTAAATCGATAGGACTCTTAGCATTGTAAACTTGGTCAACAAGAGCGATATGCGAATCTGACTTGTCAAACCCTATGGGTGACTCATCTTCTACCTTGGGTTGATTAGCATACTGGTGAATGACATCAACTCCTACCTCTGTAGATGATATCAAGAGAGAATCCCACTTATATTCCCTAGAGTCACTTCTTTCATCTTTATATACCAATCTAGCAACAATAGCATGTATGTGCTCTACCATAGGATCTTCAACATTTGAAGTAGAATTATAGTGAGAAGTATAAGCTTTAGTGGTGTGATCAATATGTTTTTCAACTTCTACCCATTAAAGAAGAGAAGTGGAAGGAACAAAATCTTCTTCCTCTTGAGAAATAGTGTTAATGGGCTCAGTTCCCTTTCTAGAATATTTTTTTGCATCTGATTCTTGATCCAGAGAGGGTCCATTATTAGTAGTAGAAAATCCAAAACTAGTTTTTTCTCTAGACTTACGTCCCTTAGTAGCACTTAATGGTGCAGCAAGAGAATGTTTCTAATTACTCAAAGGACCATGACCTAAATATCCCATTTTACCTAGAAACTCATATCCCTTGCCATATTTCTTAGGGATAATTTTAGTAGTAGATTTAGAACTCTTAGTGTATTCTCTACGATATATCCTTCCCTAACAACCCTTTCTTTATTTTCATCTTTCATAGGAACT
The DNA here is from genome assembly GCA_027943335.1 of Chamaecyparis obtusa. Classification (NCBI taxonomy): domain Eukaryota; kingdom Viridiplantae; phylum Streptophyta; class Pinopsida; order Cupressales; family Cupressaceae; genus Chamaecyparis; species Chamaecyparis obtusa. The sequence continues at coordinate 772,513 of BSBK01001489.1, forward strand.
GAGGATTGAAAAAAAGTGGCATAGATAATCATAGCAAAGGAAGAGGGTTTCATATCCTCAGAAGGTTTACCATAAGACCGTGGAGAAATTAAAAGTGATCAATAGATTTCAACCGATATTCTTCCATCCCACTGTTCAGTAGTTTCATTTTCCATTCACATTCAGCTAGAGTTTTTTTAAGTTTCTTCAGCCACTCTATTATGTGGTACAAAGGTGTCAATAGTGAGAGCATTTACTGACATAGTGTTATCCCCTAGCATAGAAACCTAAGTACCATTATAGGTAAACTTGATACATCGGTAATATGTTGATGAAACTGCTTGCATATCATGTATCCAAGGTCTTCGTAGCAAGATGTTGTATGCAAGAGGTAAATCTAGAGCTTGGAAGACAACATCTTTCTCAACTAGACCTACTCGAATAGGAAGTACAATAAGGCCCTTAGAAGATCTTTCTTCTTCATCATAAGATTTAATTATAATCTTTCTTCTAGGATCAATAGTGTGTTCAAAGAAACCCAACTATTGCAACAAATTGTATGTACAAATGTTTAACCTTGCGCTTCCATCTATCAACACACACTTGGCATGGGTTTTATGGATTTTAACCTCAATGTGTAAAGATAGATTGTGTGGATTGTTTAGTGACTTTTTATCCTCCTCTAAAAATGAGAGGTAATGAGGTACAATGAGATGATTAACCATGGTTTGGAATCAATCAACATCAATGTCCTTAGGAACATTTGTCATGAGTAATGTCATCTCTAGGATCTCCCTATGAATAGGGGAAAGTTATAACAACTCAAATATAGATATCTAAGTGGGAGTACATCTCAATTGATCCACTAGACTGTAGTTTGACTTGGTTGATGTGGATGTGTTCTTAGAAGATATGGTCCCCGACTATCTAGGTATTGACTGCTTGGAAAATTTAGGACCATTAAGAATGATTTTTGGTTGACTTCGAGTCACAAAATTCAAATTATCAATATTGTATGCATTGGGGATTTGAATCCCTTGAGGATAATGATAGGCTATTGTGTTTGTGTGTTCTAAGTTTAAGAGTCATAAGATCGTGATTGTGTGTAAGAAGAACCAATACCCCTAAGGATAATCTTAGGTGATTCATCAATATCCAAATCGTAGTCTTCCTTCTTACCCTTGAACCTAATCATGTGTATGCTCTCATAAGCTAGTTCAAGCATGTGTATGACATTGCCACTATCTATGTAAGTGTAGTTGATCTTAGTGTCCCCATTCTTCATTTTAGATCATTCTCCTTGCTCATACTTAGGTAGGGGTTCAATATAGACCTTGTGATCAACATTAGTCGTGTGTCCACCCACCCCAACTTCCTTATTATCAATAAGGTCTTGAATGAGGTGTTTAAGTCTCATACAATTGTCATTTTTATGACCCTTGTTCCTGTGATAGTTGCAATAATGGTCATCATTCCACCAGTTAGGCTTAACTTTGGGTTCATATGGTTTTGAATTATCAGGAAATGTGATGATCTTATTTGATACCAAAGTCTTCAACACCACTTCAAGTGAGTCTCCTAGAGGTGTAAAAGTGTGCTTACACTAGTAAATTTTAGCCTTATTTTCGATGCACATTGGTCTATTTTTTGACACAAAATGGTCGACTGACGACCTTTTTTGTTGTTGAACTTTTTTTGTCAATTTTTCCACAAGATCCTTTAAAGTAGAATATTTGACTTGCCATTTGGTTGAGATTTTGACTAAAACAACGTCAAAATTGCCAGCTATGATATCAAGAATAACCGACATATCCATCAGGAATTTCAACCAAACATGATCAAATGGTTGAATTAAGCATTCATCATTTTTTACCAACGTTGGTCAAATTCTCCACTACTATATATGTCATGAGTATAGTTTTGACATCTAAGTAAACAATCATGTTGGTTGAAAAATCAACAACAGATTGAGTTTTTTTAAAATAATATATGTTAATTATTTATTCTAAAATCGCTCCATGAGGTGCACAATGCATATTATTGTATATTAATAGTTTGGCTTACTATGTCAAACAATCATGCATTCCTCCAAAGCGATATTAGTTACACTTATTGCATTTATTTGTGGTTCATATCTTTTCACAACACATCAAGTTAATGCAATTCAATCTATTGTCCTTTGGTTTACTAGTTTAATCTAGATCACTGGTTTAAGAATGGTTTGTTTCATATTTGAATGTACCATTGAATGAACTTTGGCTATATTAAGTACAATCTTAAGACTTGTGACTCTTCAAATTCTCTTTTTTCCTTTAGACCTCCAATGTTGATGAGCTGCATAAACGTAATAGGTTTGGATGGTTTCATAAACTAAAGACTACGAAAAAAAAATTGTCCCTAGGACCTTGAAATATTGAGTTTCTCTTTGTTTTGAGAATAGTTTAACATTCTCTACTTAATAGGGCCAACCACGTGAAGGTGGAAGCTCATCTGGCCCCTCCTAGGAGCCTCTTATGATGCCTTATGACACTTAAGACCTCTAAGATGTATTCTTAGGGATTGTAAAGGCTCATAAGGGGTCATAAGGGATCCTAGAACACAACAACTAAGAAACATAAATATAGGCATCATGGTCACAATTCTTTGGAGATACAACATAATTGAGTGTATACCCAGATGATGCAACACAACCACTACTCCTCTAGTTCTAAGTTGACACTATAGGGTCCAAAAACCAATCAAGATAGGGTCCAAAAGCCATCATTATCTATGGTTTTTGGATCCTGTAGTGTCAACTTAGAACCAAAGGAGTAGTATTGCTTGTGTTGCATTGTCTAGATATAAAACACAATTATGTTGTATCTCCAAAGAATTTTGACCATGATGCCTACATTTATGTTTCTCGGTAGTTGTGAGATTAAAAGTCTTCTAAGGAACATGTCATGTCTATGTGGAACTACGTAGGATCATCACCAAAGGGGGTTCTAGATCAGAAAACTCCCTTTCACTTAATAATTATGAAGCCATCAATGGTATACTAATTGTTTAGGATTGTAAGTTTCCATTGATGGCTTCAAATCACTAATTAGATTACAGGGAAATGTAAACCAAGATTCATATAGAGAAAGGTGTTTCTCTTGGAAAATGGTTGATGGTGATTGATGAAGAAGATTTGAAAATGATGATTGATCCAATTCAGATTGGTGCAACATTTTCAAATCTTCTTCATAATCATCATCAACATGGCCAATTTTGCAAAACTAATTCTGCATACACTGAATTTGGGCTCAAATAATGAGAAAGCCCTCCATAAATAAAATTCCACATGTTGATGACAAAGAAATCAAAATGAATTAATTTTGAATGCTTCCACCATCTATCAGCAAAAAAAAATTATATCTTGTTTTATAAATATGAATGATGATACATAAACTTTAATGCTTACTTGTAAATTTCATTGACAAGCCAATGGTTTTGTTGTTTGAATATTTGAATAAAATTCCCAAGTATCCCATCTTGGAACCCTAAATCTCCAAGGATATTTCAAATTTAATCAATCTGATAAAAAACATCTTCTTATTATAAATATTATGTACTACATGTACAAGAAGTAGTATCTATTATGTAGCTCAAACAAGTTCCAAGCACTTATTATTACTAAATTTTTACCTTTAAAGTAAAATGAAGGTCATAGCTATTCTATTGTTCATATACTCACTAATTTTAATAAACCTTAATGAATACTTTATAGGTGAACATGTTATATAAACCAAACTTAACATGAAAAAGTACTTACGTCCATTTGAAGTGGGGTTTTATTTTCTTCTATCCCTAATTTCCTTCATAGCTTCTTGCAAGTACGCTGCTATGAAAACTTTAGTCTCTTTCATTCATCCATCCAATTTTGAAATATAACATTAAATCATTATAATCACATAACATTCATTAACACATAAAATTCATTAACACACTATTAGAATAACTAAGAGGGGGGGTGAATTAGTTAAATTAGTTATCCTACAGTCCCAATCTCCCAAATGTACCTTACAAAACAATTTCAACAATTTATGCAACTCCGTAACATAAAATATGAATCTGTCTGTTCACTTTACCGAATACCAGTAATTATCCAAATTGTGATTACCAACTAAATCAACTATGTAGTATGTAAAGTATGATAGAAAAACAATCATAACAAACAACACATAACACAATGATTTAACGTGGAAACCCTGCTAAGGGAAAAACCACCTGGGACCAGTAACCCAAAATAATTCACTCTTCTGAAGTGAGCTCGGTTAGGAGCCAACCCTGTTAAAGGTTACAATGCACACTATTAGGTTGACTTGGTTAGAGGATTTATCACTAACAGTTAACTTTTGACCAGCATTCACTATGGGGTCAACAAGATAACACTTTACATTTAATGAATGTCATAGGATAGTACAATAAGACTATTAAGTCCACTCAGTTAAGAGATTTTTTGAATAAATGGTGAAACTGATACAGTTCTGATCTAATTCAAACACAACTCAATTGAAAATATTCAGATCTATGCTATGCTCATAAAATCCTCTAATCATTAATCAATTCACTTCCTCAATATTTCTCAGCTTACTTCACTCGGTAAATAGTTCTCTGACGCTCGGTAATGTCTACAGCTTAGTTCTTTTTGTAACCATTTTGATCAAGAATGCATGAATAAAATTTTCATGTGAAATCTCTGTAGTCTCCTTTTTTCTTGCATGTTTCAACAATGAAACTCATATCTCTTAAATAGACAAGTAAACCATTTTCATATCAGCCATTGAATTTTTCCTCTTAATCTCCTTCATCCATTTTTGCTGCTTAGACCTTCCTCGGTAGATGTGTCCTTAACATGTTTCACTCTCATCCTTTAGATCATCTCTGAATTACATCAGTCATGGATCTCATAACTAACTTCATCCTTAACCTTGAAATCATAACAATATCCAGCTCATCAATTTCAGTCAGTTGTTCTTAGCATTTAATGTTTTCATCCATACTCAGTTAATACTTAAATGTGTCGGTGATAACTAACTCAGTTATTACTGTCACTCGGTATACATTGGCTTGGTGTATACAGAAGTCTTCAATTACCGACCACATTGACTTGTTCAATTCAAAGCTCTTCTTCATAATAGATTAATGTAACATGCTCAAGTCAACAATATAAAGCCATAGACTCATCAATATGTTACCCAATGTTTACCTTATCCTTATCTATCATATCCATCTTTTCCTTATGTAGATGTCTCATTTCTTCATCATTTCTTCCTTCTTTAGATGTTTAGATGTTTGTAACTATCACGATAAGTACTGTCAAAACTAGTTGACATCAATGCCAACATATTAATTGATTTAATCATCTTACATATCACTTCAGTAGCTCAGTGATCTCTAATCATTGTTCCTTCAGTTCATCTAGATATTCAATCAGTTGTAGATCATCAATCTCTCCCTTTGGCATTTATGGCAACCCAAGCAATATGAAAATATGTCATACACATACCAAACATGTATTCTACAACTATGTAAGTAAATTTTGTAGCCTGGTAAGCTCTCCCTATCTTGATATCTAATATATTTAATCACTACAAAATAAAACAACATTTCATGCAGACTCTCCCTACAGATTTGATCTTTTACAGTTCTTAGATTCTTTCTCCCATATATGTTCTTAGCAATAGATATTCCACTATGAAGTCTCTCTCCCTTTTTTTGTTCTCACTAACTGATTTTTCATATTTAGTCTCTCTCCCGTTGACAACAATGCCAAAGAAAATAAATAGCTCTTCAACAGCCAAGTAATTCTCTATTGTTCGATCCAGATCAAGTACCTTCACGTACTGATAAAAAATTCATATTCCAGGTTCTACAATCTTTCACAACCTTAGAAAAACTAAAGTGTGAGCTATGTGCATCAACATGAATGATTTTATGATAAGTTATAGGTTGATGCAACCTTTTGATCACCTTAGTGACCGATAGATAGGGGAAGGACCCCTAGTCTAGTCCTCAAATACTCAAATGTGTCCTTCGGTAAGGGTTTGGTAAAAATATCAGCAAGTTGTTCTTTAGATGTTACAAATTCTGGTTTCACTTGCTTCTCTTGAACTTGTTCCCTTAAGTAGTGATACTTAATAGATATATGCTTTGTTTTTTAATGCATCACATGATTTTTGAAAATATTTATAGCACTAGTGTTGTCATAATATATAATCACCGGACCAGTGATTACCTCATTCATTCCTTCCAACACTTGTTTAATCCAAGCAATATTTAAATAATTTGCAGCAGCATCAACATACTCTACTTCAGTAGTAGACTAAGAAATGCATGCTTCTTTCTATTGGATTGGAGAGATAGGGTACTGAGAGGGGAGGGGTGAATCAATGTCCACAAAAAATTTCAACTCATAAACCTTTCAAACCTTGAACAACAAATAGTAGAAACCTTCAAATAGAACTTGAATCTATTGCATGCATCATTCATTCATTTAACTATCAAAGGTAAATAGCATGAAATCAACAAGATAATCAACACATGACACAAGTATTTTGATAATGCACAAACCCTTTTTAGAAGGTAAAAACTACGGTGGGGATGACACCCACAAATTCTTTACTACTGCAGATAGAGAAGGTTTGCCTATTAGGGCTACAAGTGGTGATCACTTTTGGTGATCTTACCATGTTAGGAGTAACATATTATATCAGCTAGATCTACCTAGTGATAGGATTTTAACAACACTACTTGAGTGTGCACTCAGTTAGGAGATTTACAAAAAGACTATTAGGTCTACTCTGTTAAGAGATTTTACCAAAACTTAGTTACAATGATTAGAAAATAATAGGTAACTATCTGCTAATGACAACTCAACTTGTCTAATATAGATCTATGAAATACTGATTATATATCACCTTGTAATGTGAAGATCTATCCTCTGAACTACTCGGTTAGCCTGATTCTGATTCTACTTTAATTTGATTATCTCTGAATACTGTTCTGCTTTATCTGTCAACTAATAATCTTGAAGTTAACTAATGCTTCAAGAACTTCTTCATTCATGCATGAGTTACATCAAAATGATGAAAAAATATAATTATATAGCATACTGCTTTATGTCGCTTTAACAAAATTAGGTTAAAATGTCTTAGAGAAAACCCTAAGATCTACGGTGTACAAAAATAACCTAGATGAAAACAATAACATAAGACTTCATCACAATTAATGAATATATCAACAATAAATTATCCTTGATCTTGGTAAAACTTTTTGTGATTCTATTGTAACCATTTGCATAGATAGATGTGCCATTTCTGATTCCTATGCCATTTCTTGTGATCCTTGGTAAACACTGTATATATTGCTTAGTAAATACACTAGTGATCAGTGTCCAATTGCTTGGTGTTTACTATGCTCAGTATCAGTGTACACTAATGCTCAATAGAACTGCCCTAGTGCTTGGTGTGAAGACTTAACCAACTGGCTTGTAGTGCTTGCAATTACCGACTAGAGTATCATAGGTAACCGATAGATGTATTTGATACTAATGACAATAATTAATGCAAAAATAGAGATAACAGTTTCTTTCTTATCCAAGTCACAAGCCTTTCTCCTAAGAAGAATACTCCACCAGTTGTTCTCTTCTAGTCATCAATGTTTCCATCCCAATCTGCATCTATATAAACTCGAAGTTCAAATTTTCCTTCCATTGTGTCCCATAAACCATAGTCTTATGTCTTCTTCCAGTATCTCAAAATTCTTTTAACAACCATATGTGAATCTTTAGGATTGACAGAAAATCTTGCCACAATCCCAATTGCATGTGCTATATCAGGCCTACTATGTACCACATACATCAGTTTTCCAATCATAGATCTTGTTGGTGTTTGAAAAATGCTTATGCCACTTAGGGCTGCCAATATGTCTTGAGACTAATGTTAGGAGTGGTTAGTTCCAAGTATGGGAGCTCTGCAAGGCAACTGGACCAACTATAGGGACAAGACTTCCCTCTACACTTCTGGCTCTGCAAAACCAAGGTAGGTACACCTAATCCAAACAAAATTCAAACTCACTCCACACCTTATACTTCTAGATTTATATAGCAGATCATAGTAAAGGATTACTAAATACTAACCAGGTATTCATTGAATCAACTCTACTATGCAGGATGAAATGGCCTTGTGAAGAGTATTACTGGTGATTGATATTCAAAGATGCAGGAAATAGCCAAAGACCATCAAGCATTGGACTCAACTGAATATACTAGTCCTTAATCAATGCCATTATCCATTGGGTAGCACATCAAATGCAAGTATAGAGACATGAACCAACTACTGTCAAAGACTCATAGCCATAAATACAACTATTCCAGCCCATCCACTACTTATAAGATCCTTCTGTAGACAAATCTAATGAATCTATGCCCTATCCAAAGTATTTTTCACTTGATCCTAGATCAAGAACTAAAGACTAGAACATATGCAAAGGTAACCCTATGCAATGGACAAGAAAATCCAAAACTCATAAAACTAACACCAAGGAGAGACTTGAAAGCTTGAAACAATTATATTAAGTATGATGAATCATGTACATGTCTATACCAGAAATGAGACTACCACTTCAATAACCTGCAAAAGATACAAAGAAGTTATATTCAGCCTCCTACAATGCGACAAATTTTACTACTTCCCATAGGAACCAAACAGAATGGAACCCTTACAAAGTCAAAACTTCAACCATTTATACCACTAGCTACCTTGGAATTTTAAACAGGTTAGGATGCAACAAGCTTTGAACAGCTAGGGTAAGGGTTAGGGTTTCAACTACCCAACCAACCAAAAATTATATCAGAATTTATTACAGAGGTAGGAAACCAAGCAATCTCAGAGAAACATATCAAAGATGATCTCCAATTATGATAATTCTCAGAACAGTGTACAGAAGATCACAAATCTGCCAAGAGAACAAGTCAAATCAACCACCCTGCAACACGCCTCGAGCCATTCCTTGTTCATTCCTTACATGGTATAGATCCTTGCAAATGATCATCACACCTTGGACCACACTGCAATGGCAAACAAATTACTTCTTACCAGTTCCAATCACTTCTGCATTGAAATTCAGTCCTTTCTATCGCTGGAAACCCTCAAAAAATTCAAATTTGAAATCAAACGGCTACCATGCATTTCGTGAGCTTTATGTTCCTTAACTGTTTGCCCTTAGTCATGTAATCACGCGGTCATCAACTTGACTGCCACAAGAAAATGGGTTTCATCTTATGCTTGGTCGCATGATCGCAAGGCACCAAACTAACCCTTGCGATCATGCGACCACAATCACTTAGCCGCGCAATGCCGATCACAAACCCACTCAGAAGTTTGAATTTGAAATGCAACAGTCATCCTCAGGGTGCCAGCAATCTATCAACGGTCAACATTTGAACTAAGATTAACTTTATATCACCACCGTTTGATTCATTTACTTTTCTTGGGTCGGCGCACTTTATATTTCTTTAAACAAAATCGATGGTTGTCGTTACACCACTATGCTAAAAGTCAAGCATCTCACCTCAGTGGTATAATGACAACCACATGATCTTCACAAACTTGCAGACGCTCTACTTCCTTTAAAAATTGCGGCCCCACTGACAACATCCAGCTTGGCATACGTGGACCAATAGGAACGCACCTATTCACTCCTTTTCTGATACCGGGACCACTTCCAATTTCTATGCAGTCAGCTTTGACATCCCTCCACTGTGAACTAACATAACCAATGAAACACTGCCATGGAGGCTGAACCTGGCAAATGACCGTACCAAGCAATTTACCCTCATTCCACATTAATGACTCTCATTAAAGCACATGGTTAAAAGGGCCTCATCTTTCCTCAGTGATGTAGCGACAACTACCGATCTTTGTCACCTATTAAACATCTGTCAGACCCCAGCCAATGGGCCCGCTGGGATAGGTGTCAACCGGTCGCATGGTCGCATGTCAGAAATTCCTGACATGTGATCATGTGACAACCAATGAAAACACACACCTTTGCCTCCCTTCTGACATCGGGACCACCACCGAAGAAATGCTTGAAACAAACAAAATCAACGGCAGGTGCATGATCGCATGGGGTGAGAATATTCCATGTGATCACACACTAACCATCGATCTCCTCCCTCTATCGCTTGAAGAATCTAGCCCCACCAACCATCGCACTTGTGCACTTAAGACCGAGGTTGAAAACACACAAACTTTTTGACACAACGAAAGACTGAAAACACATAGAGTTTTCGATGCCAGAAGACAAGCACACAAAAGTGGGAAGGCACAAGGTTGAAAACAATGAGGGTTTTCACACAGACCGAAAACATCATGGATTTTCAAAAACACTGTGGGTTTTCGACACTGTGGCAAATTCTAAAATTTATTTCCTACAGATGTTAGAACTTGAATAACTTTCTAGATTTTGTGATTCAGCACATGCAATTTGGACTAGAGCTTGGTGACACAATGAAGAACATAGGGCTAAGAGCTCAAACCATGAAACACTATGAATTTTCATCACACATTAAAACAAGCTTGCAGCAGGGTGGGACATCTTCAAGAATTGTAGAGAAAAGGCCATTTTCACAGGATTTTGCATTGACAGGAAAATGGACTAACAGATTTGTACAGTATTTGATTTACTTCTGCAGATTCATCATCCTTTGTCAACTTACATCCTATTACCATCGATGTTCCTACCGGTTTTGAATCTTCAATGCCAAAAGTCTTTAACACTTCTTTAATGTATTTTGATTGAGTGATGAAAATCCCATCATTCTATTGTATAAGCTACAAACCTAGAAAGAATTTAATCTCTCCAAACATTGACATCTCAAATTCCTTTCTCATTTCATCAGCAAAATATTTGCAAATTAGATCATGTCCACCAAAGATTATATCATCAGCAAATATTTCAGCAATCAAAATATTATCATCAGATTCTCCTTTCATGTACTAGTTCTTACAAAGCCAATACTGATAAGATAAGCATGTAGTCTTTCATACCATGCTCTCGGTGTTTTCTTCAGTCCATACAAAGATTTGTGCAGTCTACATACCATGTTCTTCTGATTTGGATCAAAAAACCTTCTGGTTGTTCTATGTAGACCTCCTCCTCAAGAATTCCATTCAGAAAAGATGATTTCACATCCATTTGATATACTTTGAATCCCTTATGTGTAGCCTATGCAAGTAGTATACAGACTCCTTGAAGTCTAGCAACATGTGCAAAGGTTTCACCATAATTTATACCTTCTTCTTGTGCATATCCCTTCCATAAAAGTCTTGCCTTATTCCTAGTGACCTCACCATTTCATTTAACTTGTTCCTAAAAATCCACTTAGTACCAATTACATTTTTATCTTTCAGTCTAGGTACTAATGTCCATGTCTTATTCTTCTTAATCTGTTCAATTTCCTCATTCATAGCCTTAATCCATTCCTCATTTTCAAGTGCATCCCTAACATTATTAGGTTCAAACTCATAAACTAAGCATGTGTTATGTCTTAACTTACTTCAGGTCATCATGTCAGCTTTCTTATCTCCAATGATTTGATTATGCGGATGGTGTCTTCTAACAAATCTTGCTAGCACTTGTTCTCTTCTTTTCTCATCATTCAGTTTAGGTTCATTTTCCTGCTCGATAGCTTCTTCCTGGTTCTCAGTTTGCATTTGCTAATTCTTGGTAGCATTTTCTTGATGCTCGGTAGACTCATCCTGTGGCTTCGATTCCTTCATACTTTCTTCATCATTAGTTTTAGCAAACTCATCAACTTTTACATTAGCACTTTCTATCATTTTATTAGTAGCCTTGTTCAAACATTTATAAGCTTTACTCTTAGTAGAATATCCTAAAACTATTCCTTCATCACTGTAAGATTTCACAAATGTGCAAATCCACAAAAAACCAAGATCACCTGCAAGCAAAATACCAGAAGCTGGAGCGAAAACCTGAGAGAGAGAGAGAGAGCTAGGGTTTTGAGAATCTCAGCGGAGTGAGAGAAAAATTGTATATCTCAAAAGTATGAACAATAATTACAAAAAGCGGCTTATAAGGTGAGAAACCCTAAAGCCGGAGAAAGCTAGGTTTGTGCATTTAATAATTAATAAACATATTAATTATTATGCACCTAAATGACAAGCTTAAGTGAAAAAAGAATAATAGTGACCTTTACTAATTAAATCAGATAGACTTAATTATAAAGGTAAATATACTATTACTCTAACACCCCCCCTTAAGCGAAGCTCGGGAGGAAACTAACCTAGCACAGCTAAGAAAGCAGGAAAATGGGTCCCGGCAACAAGGCCTGATCAGGTACCCAACAACAAAGAAATCTCTGTGAACCGGGGAAATAGAGAAAACCCAGTGGGAAAAACCCTACCCCAAAAAGAGATACAACAACATGCTGAAAAGAAACATGAAGGAAGGAAGGACTCAACAAGACCCCCCAAGGACAACTTCCGTCACCCCAAGCATAGAACGCAACTGAAGATAGCGCGGAGATGCAAAGGGTTTGGTGAAGATGTCAGCAACCTGCGCGTCAGTGGGAATGTACTCCAAAGTGAGAACACCATCCTGAATCTGCTGACGGATGAAGTGCATATGAAGCTCAATGTGTTTAGTGCGCTGATGCTCCACCGGGTTGCGGGAAATGTGAATAGCACTCTGATTATCGCACCACAGAACAGTGGGACGATCAGGAGGAAAACCAAACTCAGTCATCAACTGCCGAAGCCATAAAATCTCCTGACTAGCATGAACTGCCACTCTGTACTCAGCCTCTGTAGATGAAAGTGCTCGAGCATTCTGCTTCTTGCACAACCATGTGATAGGACCAGAGCCAAGACAAAAAGCAAAGCCAGAAGTAGACTTCCGATCATCAACATCACCAGCCCAATCTGAGTCAGTGTAGCCAACAATGTGAGGAGCCCCTGATGTGTAGTGAATGCCATACATAAGTGTGCCCTGAATGTATCTCAAAATACGCTTGGCAGCTTGCCAATGACTCTCATGAGGCTCATGTGAGAACCGAGAGACTAGACCAACTGCAAAGGAGAGATCAGGACGAGTGTGTGTCAGGTATAACAAACTGCCAACCAACTGCCGATACAAAGTAGCATCCACTGAAGGCGTAGTGCAAGAGGTAGACAAAGTAACACCCGACTGAAAAGGTGTGGGAGCAGGCTTGCAATCAAGCATATCAAAGCGCTAAAGCATGTCAAGAGCATACTTCTGCTGGTAAACAAAGATCCCAGTAGGTGACTGCACAATCTGTAGACCCAGAAAGAAGTGTAAAAGACCAAGGTCTGTCATCTCAAACTGCTCCATCAATGCGCACTGAACATCCTGAATCATAGAAGATGAGCTACCTGTGATGAGAAGATCATCAACATATAGCACAAGTATCAAAATCTCATCCTCAAGACGCTGAATGTAGACTGTAGGATCGGAATGACAGCGTGTGAATCCTGTAGAAAGCAGAAAAGAGTCCATCTTCTCATACCAAGCCCGAGGGGCCTGTTTGAGACCATATAAAGAACGCCGAAGTCTGCAAACCAAGGAGGAATCCTGCACAAATCCTTGAGGCTGCTCCATGTAAATCTCCTCACTAAGATCACCGTGCAAGAAAGCACTCTTCACATCCATCTGAAAAATGGGCCATCCCTGAGAAGCTGCGAGGGATAAGACAAGGCGAATAGAGTTCATCTTGGCGACAGGGGCAAATGTCTCAGTGTAATCAATACCCTCAACCTGTGAAAAAACCTTCGCAACAAGACGTGCCTTATACTTATCAATAGAACCATCAGCAGCAAACTTAGTACGATACAACCACTTGCATCGCACTAACTTTCTTCCCTTAGGAAGCGAACAAAGATCCCAAGTATGATTCTTCATCAAAGAAGAATACTCCTCCTCCATAGCACTGTCCCACTCAATATGTCCTGTCGCTGCCCCAAATGTCTGAGGATCACCACAAATAGCATGACTCAGAAGACTGGAACCTGCAATATGAGACCGGGTGCGACGAGAGGTGGAAGGGTCACCAGCCAGAGATCCTGCAGCATCAACTGTAACACGAGCCCATCTAGGCATCTGTGGAGGATCCTATGGTGGAGGTAAATGGGGATCACCAAGATCATCATCCTCATCATCCTGAAACACAACTGGAAGAGATGAGGGAGTAGTGGTGAGTGAAGTAGACTCTGGAAGCGGGGTATCTACTGCAGGAAGGCACTCATCAAACTGGACATCCCGTCGAAATAGGACCTCTCTGGAATCAGGATCAAACAACCTATATGCCTTAACATCCTCGCAGTAGCCAACAAAAATGAGGTGTCGGCTCTTCCGCTCCATCGCTTTCCTCTGAGCGTCAGGCACAAATGCCCATGCTTCACTACCAAAAACTCGAAATGAAGATACATCAGGCTTGACATGAGACCAAGCCTCCTCAGGAGTCATATGTCGAACTGCCTTGTGAGGCATCCGATTCTGAATATAGTTGGCACAATTGACTGCCTCTGCCCAAAAGGACGAATCCATGGACCTGGATTGTATCATACAATTAGCCATCTCCCAAAGTGTTCTGTTCTTTCTCTCTGCCACACCATTTTGCTGAGGGGTGTAGGGCACTGAAAAATGATGCTGAAGACCATGTTCAGAGCAAAAATCTTGGAAAGCCTGGTTCACATACTCCCCCCCATTATCTGTGCGTATCCGGTGAATTAGAGAAAACCCAGTGGGAAAAACCCTACCCCAAAAAGAGATACAACAACATGCTGAAAAGAAACATGAAGGAAGGAAGGACTCAACAAGACCCCCCAAGGACAACTTCCGTCACCCCAAGCATAGAACGCAACTGAAGATAGCGCGGAGATGCAAAGGGTTTGGTGAAGATGTCAGCAACCTGCGCGTCAGTGGGAATGTACTCCAAAGTGAGAACACCATCCTGAATCTGCTGACGGATGAAGTGCATATGAAGCTCAATGTGTTTAGTGCGCTGATGCTCCACCGGGTTGCGGGAAATGTGAATAGCACTCTGATTATCGCACCATAGAATAGTGGGACGATCAGGAGGAAAACCAAACTCAGTCATCAACTGCCGAAGCCATAAAATCTCCTGACTAGCATGAACTGCCGCTCTGATACCATGTAAGATTTCACAAATGTGCAAATCCACAAAAAACCAAGATCACCTGCAAGCAAAATACCAGAAGCTGGAGCGAAAACCTGAGAGAGAGAGAGAGCTAGGGTTTTGAGAATCTCAGCGGAGTGAGAGCAAAATTGTATATCTCAAAAGTATGAACAATAATTACAAAAAGTGGCTTATAAGGTGAGAAACCCTAAAGCCGGAGAAAGCTAGGTTTGTGCATTTAATAATTAATAAACATATTAATTATTATGCACCTAAATGACAAGCTTAAGTGAAAAAAGAATAATAGTGACCTTTACTAATTAAATCAGATAGACTTAATTATAAAGGTAAATATACTATTACTCTAACAATCACCTTTAGAGTGAAATTTACCATTGCTATCATCTTTCATAATATAACACCTACTACCAAAGATTTTGAAATAACTTACATTTGGTGTATATCCAAACCATAAATCATAAGGTGTCTTGTTCGTGTCTTTCTTTAGTTGAACTTGGTTCAGGGTGTATATTGTAGTGCTAACTACTTCTCTCCAGTACATTTGTGCAACATTTTTC
Organism: Chamaecyparis obtusa; assembly: GCA_027943335.1. Lineage (NCBI taxonomy): Eukaryota > Viridiplantae > Streptophyta > Pinopsida > Cupressales > Cupressaceae > Chamaecyparis > Chamaecyparis obtusa. The sequence continues at coordinate 788,275 of BSBK01001489.1, forward strand.
TCAATCATCAATGTTCTGGCACAATCAATAATAGATCGGTTCCTCCTTTCAACAATCCCATTCTGTTGTGGTGTCCTAGGTGCAGAAACCCATCTTTTGATTGCATTCTCATTACAGAAATTAGTGAATTCATCAGAAATAAACTCACCTCCTCTATCAGATCGTAAGCATTTCAATTCTTTCCCAGTTTCTTTTTCAACTTTATCTTTATACCATTTAAATAGTTTGAATGCCTCAGATCTTTCTTTTAAGAACATGATTGTCATCATCCTAGAGTAGTCATCAACAAATAAAATAAAATATTTGTCACCATAGCATCTTTGAATTCTCATAGGACCACATAATTCGGTATGTACTAACTCCAAAATTCATTTAAATGAATAGTCTTTACTTTTAAAACTAAATTTGGTCATCTTTCCTTTCTGACATTGATTACACATAACATGATTAGGTTTGGTTAGACTCGGTAATCCTCTAACTTTTCTCTTTCTACTGATCTTAATCATGTTATCAAAGTTTACATGACATAGCCTCTTATGCCATAACCATACATCTTCATTCTTCACCAGTAAACAAGAAGTTTCAGCATTTTCAAGATAGAATAAGTTACATTTTGATTGTCATCCAGTACTAACAAGATTTCCATTTTCATCATAGATTTTCACCTTCTTTCTTTCAAATGAAACTCAATGACCTAAGTTATTCAGTTGTGCTAAACTCAACAAATTGTAGTTAAGTCCTTTTACCCAATATGCATTATCACATCTAATTCTATCATTCAATAAGATAGACCCTTTTCCTTTCACTTGACAAGGTATATCATTTCCCATTTTCATTGATCCTCTATTATAATGCTCAAGATGTTCAAATTTATCTTCCTCACTAGTCATGTGATGTGTACAGCCACTATCAATGATCCAAATATCATTCTTACTAACTTTAGAAATAAGGGTTATTTCTTCATATCTTTCCTCCTCTTCTGAATCATCTTTCATTGCAACAAATACCACTTCAATTTCATCGTCAGTGTCGATGTCAGTGTCATCTTCATTTTCTCCAACAAGGTAACATGCCTTTTTGCCTTTGTCTTTCTAATCGCAGTTGTCTTTGTTGTAGTGTCAGTTTCCTTTGTTATTTCTTCTACCAAACTTTTCATCACTAGGTCGGTCATTGTCTTTATCTTCCTCTTTCCTGTTAGGACATCTAGCAACAATGTGGCCAATCTCTTTATAATTAAAACAAGCTAAAGGTAAATTTCCCTTATACCTCCCTTTACCTTTTTGAAGTCTCTGGGCCATGAGTGCTTCAAGCTCATCAAGCTCATCTTCACTATCACTGTCACTTTCATTCTTTATATTATGCTTATTGCTAGATTTATCAATCTTAAGAGATGACATAAAAGAAGACTCAACACTCGGTACAACACTATTGTCATAATTATTCAGCTCAAAAGTAGTTAACTTTCCAATCAGACTATCAAGAGTAAGAGTGCTATTAGGTGCAAACCTCATTTCATGAATAGCAGATATTCTAATTGCAAAGATAGGCAACAAGGTTCTTCGTATCTCACTTACCACAATATCTTTAGAAATAGTACCTCATGCTCCTCGGATAACATTGACTACCTCTTTAATTTGGTTTGAGTATTGTGTGATGTTCTCACCTTCCTTCATCTTCGTGTCATCAAATATGCCTCTCAAGCTTTCCACTCTAGCTCTCATTACATTCACATCACCACCAAAAACTAGAGAAAGTTTATCCCACATTTTCTTCATTGTAGTGAAATCCTTGACATCTTCAAATTCAGCATTATATAGAGCAGCATCAATCTCTATCATAGTAATATCATGTTCAAGTTTGTCTCTCATCTGATCAAGAGTCAAAAGTCCAACATTCGGTTGTAAGTAGCCATTGTCTAGTAAATATATAGCAGATTATCTAATTCCATATATGTGAAGCCTCATCCAGCTTTTCCATGTGGAGAACTTATATTTGTTCAGCTTAGGCACTTCCCTCTTATACATCTTGTGATCTTTCTGCTCAAGTCCTTAAAAATTTCCTCCAAGCAACCAATATGTTTTGATACCAATTGTTAGAATAATTGAGAGGGGGGGTGAATTAGTTAAATCAATTATCCTACAGTCCCAATCTCCCAGATGTACCTTACAAAACAATTTCAACAATTTATGCAGCTCGGTAACATAAAATATCAATCTGTCTATTCACTTTACCTAATACCAATAATTATCCAAACTGTGATTACCGAATAAATCAACTATGCAGTATGTAAAGTATGATAGAAAAACAATCATAACAAACAACACCTAACATAATGATTTAACATGGAAACCCTACTAAGAGAAAAAACACCTGGGACCGATAACCCAAAATAATTCACTCTTCTAAAGTGAGCTCGGTTAGGAGCCAACCCTATTAAAGGTTACAATTCACACTGTTAGGTGTGACCTTGTTAGAGGATTTATCACTAACAATTAACTTTTGACTAGCATTCACTATGGGGTCAACAAGATAACACTTTACATTCAATGAATGTCATAGGATAGTACAATAAGACTGTTAAGTCCACTTGGTTAAGAGATTTTTTGCATCAATGGTTAAACTGATATAGTTCTGATCTGATTCAAACACAACTCAATTGCAAATTTTCATATCTATGATATGCTCATAAAATCCTTTGATCATTAATCAATTCACTTCCTTAATGTTTCTCAACTTACTTCACTTGGTAAATAGTTCTCTAACACTCGGTAATGTCTGCAGCTCAATTCTTTATGTAACCATTTTGATCAGGAATGCATGAATAAAATCTTCACGTGAAATATATGGAGTCTCCTTTTGTTCGGCATGTTTCAACAATGAAACTCATATCTCTTAAATAGACAAGTAAACCATTTTCATATCAACCATCAAATTTTGCCTCTTAATCTCCTTCGTCCATTTTTTTCGCTTAAACCTTCCTTGGCAGATGTGTCCTTAACACATTTCAATTTCATCCTTTAGATCATCTTTGAATTATTTCAGTCATGGATCTCATAACAAACTTCATCCTTAACCTCGAAATCATAATAATATCCATCTCATCAATTTCAATCGGATGTTCTTAGCATTTAATGTTTTCATCCATACTCGGTTAATACTAAAATGTATTGGTGATAACTAACTCAGTTATTACTGACACTCGGTATACACTGCACTGGCTCGATGTATACAGAAGTCTTCAATTACCAACCACATTGACTTGTTCAATTCAAATCTCTTCTTCATAATAGATTAATGTAACATGCTCAAGTCAACAATATAAAGCCATAGACTCATCAATACGTTACCCAATGTTTTCCTTATCCTTATCTATCATATCCATCTTTTCCTTATGTAGATATCTCCATTCTTCATCTTTTATTCCTTCTACAGATGTTCAGAGGTTTGTAACTATCATGATAAGTATTGTCAAAACTAGTTGACATCAATGAAAACATATTGATTGATTTAATCATCTTACATATCACTTTAGTAGCTCAATGATCTCTAATCATTGTTCCTTCAGTTCATCTAGATATTTAATCAGTTTTAGATCATCAAACACAACATTCATGAATAATTCATTAACACATCATTCATCAACATTTACTAGTACAAAATTACATTCTTTAAGACAACATTCTTTCATTAGCAAAAAAGGTCCATTACAATCATTTCTTTTTTTGTTTCTTGTTCATTTTTTTAAGGTAACACATGTCTCCTACTCATGTTTTGAGGAACATGAAGTTGTTGTGCCAAAGGGGGGTCCACTGCAATAACAACTACATGTGTTAAATTCACAACATCAATAAATCAATATTAAATATATATACTAATCAATATAAATATATATAAATAATTAAATCACATACCTTGTACATTTCAATCATGTCATTGATCATCTTCTTCATCCATCTCATCATCGTCACCTAATGAACTACAACTGATTGAATATCTGAATGAACTGAAGAAACAGTGATTAGAGATCACCGAGTACTGAAATGATATGTAAGATGATTAAATCAATCAATATGTTGTCATTGATGTCAACTAGTCTTGATAGTACTTATCATGTTAGTTAAAAACATTTGAACATATTTTGAAGGAGGAAAAGATAAAGAACTGAGATATCTACATGAGAAAAAGATGGATATGATAGATAAGGATAAGGTAAACATTGGGTAACTTATTGATGAGTCTATGTATTATATTTTTGACTTGAGCATGTTACATTAATCTATTATGAAGAAGAGATTTGAAATTGAACAAGTCAACGTGGTCGGTAATTGAAGATTTATGTATACACTGAGCCAGTGCAGTGTATACCGACTGACAGTATTAACCGAGCTAGTTTAACTAGTTATCACCGATGCATTTCTATATTAACCAAGTATGGATGAAAACATTAAATGCTAAGAACAGCCAACTGAATTTGATGAGCTTGAATTGTTATGATTCTGAGGTTAAGGATTAAGTTTGTTATGAGATCCACGATTGACATAATTCAGAGAAGATCTAAAGGATGAGATTGAAACGTGTTAATGATGCATCTGTCGAGGAAAGTTTAAGAGGCAAAATGGACAAAGGAGATTAAGCGGCAAAATCTAATGGTTGATATGAAAATGGTTTACTTGTCTATATAAGAGATATGAGTTTCATTTTTTAAACATGCCGAAAGAGGAAGACTACAGAGATTTCACGTGAAGACTATTCATGCATGCCTGATCAGACTGGTTATTGAAAGAACCGAGCTACAAAGTTAACCGAGCGTCAGAGAACTATTTACCGAGTGATAGTAAGTTGATGAATATTGAAGAAGTGAATTTGATTAATGATCAGAGGATTTGAATGGGCCTAGCATAGATCTGAATATTTGCAATTGATTTTTATTTGAATCAAATCACTACTATATCAGTTTAACCATTGATTCATAAAATCTCCTAATTGAGTGGACTTAACAGTCTTATATTCTGCACTATGTCATTCAGAAAATGTACATTGTTATCTTGTTGACCCCATAGTGAATGTTGGTCAAAATTTAATTGTTAGTGATAAATCCTCTAACTGGGTCACACCTAACAGTGTGTATTGTAACCTTTAACAGGGTTGGCTCTTCACTAAGCTCACTTCAGAAGAGTGAATTATTTTGGGTTATCAGTCCCAGGTGGTTTTTCCCTTAATAGGGTTTCCACGTTAAATCATTGTGTTATGTGTTATTTGTGATGATTATTTTTCTATCATACTTTACATACTACATAATTGATTTGGTCAGTAATCACAGTTAGTTATTTACTGGTAATCGGTAAAGTGAACAGACAGATTGATATCTTATGTTACCAAGCTACATAATTTGTTGGAATTGTTTTATAAGGTACATCTTTGTATTTGGGGTTGTAGGATAATCGATCTAACTGATTCACCCCCCCCCCCTCTCAGTTATTCTAACAATTGGTATCAAAGCACATTGGTTTCTTGGAAGAAAGGTTTAAGGACTTCAGAAAATAGATTACAAGATGTATAAGAGGGAAGTGTCAAAGCTGAACAAGGACAATTTTACTACATGGAAAAGCTAGATGAGACTTCACATATCTGAAATCAGATATTCTACCTTACATTTACTTGACCATGGCTACTTACAACTGACAGTTGGACTTTTGACTCTTGATCAATTGAGAGACCAACATGAACATAATATTACTATGATAGAGATCGATGCTTCTCTATCTGATGCTGAATTTGAGGATGTCAAGGATTGCACTACTACAAATAAAATGTGGGATAAACTTTTTCTAGTCTATGGTGGTGATGCAAATGTGATGAGAGCCAGAGCTGAAATCTTGAGAGGCAGATTTGATGATATGAAAATGAAGGAAGGAGAGAACATTACACAGTACACAAACCAAATCAAAGAGGTAGTTTATGCTATCCGAGGAGCTGGTGGTATCATTTCTAAAGATACAGTGGTAAGTAAGATACTAAGAACCTTGTGGCCTGCTTATGCAATCAGAATATCTGTTATTCATGAAATGAGGTATGCACCTGGTAGCACTCTTACTCTTTATAGTCTAATTGGAAAGTTAACAACTTTTGAGCTAAACAATTTTGATAATAGTGTTGTACCGAGTGTTGAGTCTGCTTTTATGTCTTCTCTAAAGATTGGTTAATCTAGCAGTAAGCATAATATAAGGAATGAAAGTGATAGTAATACTGATGATGAGCTTGATGAACTTGAAGCTCTTATGGCCCGGAGACTGTAGAAAGGTAAAGGTAGATATAAGGGAAAGTTACCTTTAGCTTGTTTTAATTGTAAAGAAGTTGGCCATATTGTTGCTAGATGTCCCAACGATAAAGAGGAAGATAAAGACAAAGACTGATTTGGTGATGGAAGCTATGGAATAAGGAACAACAAAGGTTACCGACACTACAACAAAGACAATTGAGATCACAAAGATAAGGGCAAAAATGCATGTTATCTTGTTGGAGATGATGATACAGACACTGACATTGATGATGATATAGAGGTAGTGTTTGTTGCAATGAAAGATAATTCTGAAGAAGAGGAAAGGTATGTAGAAACATCACTTATTTCAAAAGTTAGTAAAAATGATACTTGGATCATTGATAGTGGATGTACACATCACATGACTAGTGATGAAGATAAGTTTGATCATCTTGAGCATTATAATGGAGGATTAGTGAAAATGGGAAATGATACACCTTGCATGGTTAAAGGAAAAGGATCTATTCTATTGAATGATAAAATTAGATGTGACAATGCATACTAGGTAAAAGGACTAAATTACAATTTTTTGAGTGTGGCACAACTTGATAACTCAGGTCATCGAGTGGCATTTGAAAGAAAGAAGGTAAAAATATATGATGAAAATGGAAAGCCTGTCGGAACAGGAGGACAATCAAAAGATAACTTATTTTATCTTGACAATGCTGAGACTTCTTGTTTACTGGTGAAAAATGAAGATGCATGGTTATGGCATAAGAGGTTATGTCATGTAAATTTTGATAACATGATTAAGATCAGTAAAAAGATAAAAGTTAGAGGATTTCCTAGTCTAACCAAACCTAATCATGTTATGTGCCATCAATGTCAAAAGGGGAAGATGACAAAATCAAGTTTTAAAAGTAAGGACTACTCATCTAAAGAAATTTTGGAGTTGGTTCACACCAACTTATGTGGTCCCATGAGAACCCAAAGCTACTATGGAGATAGATACTTTATTTTGTTTGTTGATGACTATTATAGATTGATGACAGTTATGTTCTTAAAAGAAAAATCTGAGGCATTCAAACTATTTAAATGGTATAAGGCTAAAGTAGAAAAATAAACCAAAAAATAATTGAAATGCTTAAGGTTTGATAGAGGAGGTGAGTTTTTTTCTGATGAATTCACTAACTTCTGTAATGAGCATGGTATAAAAAGACAAGTTTCTGCACCTAGAACACCATAGCAAAATGGAATTGCTAAAAGGAGAAACAGATCTATAGTTGATTGTGCTAGAACATTAATGATAGAGAAGAATGTTGCACAAATGTATTGGAGAGGGGCAGTTAGCATAGCTATATGTGTCTTGAACCGAGTTCAACTAAAGAAAGACACAAACAAGACACCCTACGAGTTATGGTTTGGATACACATTGAATGTAAGTTATTTCAAAATTTTTGGTAGCAAGTGTTATATTCTGAAAGATGATAGGAATGGAAAATTTGACTCTAAAGGTGATGAAGGAATATTCTTAGGATATTCTACTAAGAGTAAAGCTTATAAATGTTTGAACAAAGTTACTAATAAGATGATAGAAAGTGCTAATGTAAAATTTGATGAGTTCGTTGATGAGAATGATGTAGAAAGCATGAAGGAGCTGGAAGACTATGGTAGGTTCACTTATGTTGAAGATCTAGAGTATCTACCAAAGCCATGGGTTGGGTCTACCAAGCATCGGGAAAATGCTACTTAGAATCAGCAAATGGAAACCAAGAATCAGGAAGAAGCTATTAAGCAGGAAATTGTACTTGAACATAATGATGAGTAGAGGAGAGATCAAGTGCTAGCAAGATTTTTTAGAATACACCATCCTGAGAACCAAATCATTAGAGATAAGCAAGTTATCATGCTGACCCAAAGTAAGTTAAGGCATAATACATCCTTAGTTTGTGAGTTTGAACCGAAGAATGTTAGGGATGCACTTGAAAATGAGGAATGGATAAATGCTATGAATGAAGAGATTGAAAAAATTGAAAAGAATAAGACATGGACCTTAGTGCCTAGACTGAAAGATAAAAATGTTAACGATACTAAGTGGATTTTTAGGAATAAGCTGAATGAGAATGGAGAAGTTATAAGGAATAAGGCAAGACTTTTTTTCAAGGGATATGCACAAGAAGGTATTGATTATGGTGAGACCTTTTCACTAGTTGCTAGACTGGAAGGAGTTCAAATATTGCTTGCCTATGCTGCACATAAGAGATTTAAGGTATATCAAATGGATGTGAAATCAGCATTTTTGAATGGAATTCTTGAGGAAGAGTTCTACATAGAACAAGCAGAAAGGTTTGTTTATCTGAATTAGAAAGACATAGTATGTAGACTGCACAAAGCTTTATATGGACTGAAGCAAGCACCGAGGGCATGGTATGAAAGATTACATTCTTATCTTATAAGTATTGGCTTTGTAAGAACTCATGAAAATAGTAACATGTACATGAAAGGAGATTTTGATGATAACATTTTGATTGCTGCAATATTTTTTGATGATATAATCTTTGGTGGACAAGATCAGATTTGCAAATCTTTTGCTGATGAAATGAGAAAGGAATTTGAGATGTCTATGTTTGGAGAGATTAAATTCTTTCTAGGTTTATAGATTATACAACAAAAAGATGGGATTTTCATCACTCAATCAAAATACATTAAAGAAGTACTGAAAAATTTTGGCATGGAAGATGCTAAACTTGTGGGAACACCGATGGTAACTGGCTACAAATTGATAAAGGATGATGAATCTACCAAGGTAAATCAGACTATGTACCAATCTATGATTGGTAAACTGATGTATGTTATACATAGTAGGCTTGATATTGCACATGCAATGGGGATTGTGGCAAGGTTTTCTGCCAATCCTAAAAATTCACATATGGTTGTTGTAAAGAGAATCTTGAGATACTTGAAGAAAAGAGAGGATTATGGATTATGGTACACATTGGAAGGCAAGTTTGATTTTAAAGTTTACACCGATGCAGATTGGGTTGGAAACATAGATGACCGGAATAGCACAACCAGTGGAGCATTCTTTTTAGGGGAAAGGCTTGTGACTTGGATTAGCAAGAAACAAGCATGCATTTCTCAGTCCACTACTGAAGCAGAGTATGTTGTTGCTGCTTCAAATTGTTCAAATAAAGCTTGGATCAGACAAGTGTTGGAAGGAATGAATGAGGTAATCACTGACCTGGTGATTATATATTGTGACAACAACAGTGCTATAAATATTTCTAAGAATCCTATGATGCATTCGAAGATAAAGCATATATCTATTAAGTATCACGACTTAAGAGAACAAGTTCAAGAGAAGCAAGTACAACTAGAATTTGTAACATCTAAGGAACAACTTGCTGACATCTTTACTAAACCATTACCAAAGGACATATTTGAATATTTGAGAGCTAGACTTGGGGTCTATCCCCTATCTATCATTCACTGAGGTGAACTGGAGGTTGCATCAACCTACACTTATTGGGAGATCATTCATGTTCATGCATATAGTTCACACTTTGGATTATGTATAAGGTTGTGAAAGATTGTAGAAGCTGGAACACAAATTTGTTTATCTGTACACTGAAGGTACATGATAAGAACCGAACAATAGAGAAGTAATTGGTTGCTAGAGAGATGTTTGTTTATATTTTCTTTGGCATTGTTGTCAAAGGGAGAGAGAATGAATATGGAAAATTAGTTACTGAGAACACACAGAAAGGGAGAGAGTTGAATATTTTTTGCTAAGAACAAAGGGAGTTTGGAGCTGAAAAGATCAAATCCATAGGGAGAGTCTGTACTTGTAATGTTCTTATGTTTTGTAGTGATTAAACATATTAAATGCTTACCGAGCTACAACATTTTAATTACATAGTTGTAGAATATATGTTTGGTATGTGTTTGGCATATTTTTCATATTGCTTGTGTTGCCATCAATGCCAAAGGGAGATATTGATGAACTACAATTGATTGAATATCTGAATGAACTGAAGAAATAGTGATTAGAGATCACCGAGTACTAAAATGATATGTAAGATGATTAAATCAGTCAATCTATTGTCATTGATGTCAACTAGTCTTGACAGTACTTATCATGTTAGTTACAAACATCTGAACATCTGTTGAAGGAGGAAAAGATGAAGAACTAAGATATCTACATGAGAAAAAGATGGATATGATACATAAGGATAAGGTAAACATTGGGTAACTTATTGATGAGTCTATGGCTTATATTGTTGACTTGAGCATGTTACATTAATCTATTATGAAGAAGAGATCTGAAATTGAACAAGTCAATGTGGTCGGTAATTGAAGATTTCTGTATACACCGAGCTAGTGCAGTGTATATCTACTGACAGTATTAACCGAGCTAGTTTAACTAGTTATCAACAATGCATTTCTATATTAACCAAGTATGGATGAAAGCATTAAATTCTAAGAATAGCTGACTAAATTTGATGAGATGGAATTGTTATGATTTCAAGGTTAAAGATTAATTTTGTTATGAGATCCACGACTGACATAATTCGGAGAAGATCTAGAGATGAGATTGATATTGTTGGATATTAATAATGCATGGGGAGGTGATTGAGACATTTAATATGTTTAATCACTACATTACTGAATGGGCACACATATTGTCATCATTTTTTTTTTTGTCTTTTATGTCAACATATGTTTTTGTGAGGAGATCATACTGGTTATCATAGTGTACAGACACTGTACGGACATTTCAGATGTTGTGAAGACATATGAGAGTTTAGGAGGGTGTTGTGATCTTATATCCAAGATCACATCATGTAATGTTTCATATTGGATGAGTTACAAATGTTTTTGTGAAGACTGGTCACTGATTGTGATAGTGAGAAATGCCAAAGTTAGTCTATGTATTTTGTGTATAGCTTACAGGCGATATAGAATCAGTGCATGCAAACTTTAGAGATGAAAGATAGAGTATTGAAGAATGTTCTATGAACTACACAAGGTACAGAAGGTAGGATGACATCAGCTATGGCATATGTTCTGGAAGGTGATCTATTTGGAAGTCAACTACAGAAATGTAGCATGTATGATGGATGGAAAACTTGAATTAAGGATATCGGTCCTTAATTGTTGTAATTTAAATATTGTATACTTGTTCTAGATACTGTGTATCTTAGCAAGGGTTTATGTAATTATTTTTAATTAGGAAAGCCTTATGGGCTGACCTATTCATGAGAATTGTAATAAGGTATAAATGAAAGGTCTTTTCTTTGGAAAAGATATGGATGAGAAGAAGATGATATAGAGAGGTTGTGAAAGCTATGAGCTTGTGTCTGTTGTATGTAGAGCAGAGGTTTGTTGGTGGACTTCATTGGAATTGATCAAGAAAAGATAGTTGTTGTCGAACAGTTCAAAAAGATTGTGTATTTCTTCATATACACTTGTGTTGCAAACAGTGAGTTTTGAAGGTGGACTTAACCTTCTTTGGGCAGTGAGCCCTCCCTTTTGTTCTTGACTCCTAATAGGGTCTATCCTCTAACAAGGACTATGTACTATAATGTTTCAATAAGCTCCTAACATGGCTATATCTTCTAACAAGGATAACTATACTCTTAGTACATCATTTGTGGGTGCTAATTCTCACCGGGGTTTTTACCTTTAATAGGGTTTCCCCAAGACCAAAATATTGTGTTATTGTGTTGGCATTCATTATGTTCATTGGATCTGATATTGCTGCTACCTAAAGTTTAAAGTTTAATAATCTATCATACAACTTATTCACCCCCCCTCTCAGTTGTATTGTGGACTATTATTCCTAACAATTGGTATTAGAGCTACTAGTCCTTAGAGAGAAAGCTTAACAACTTGAGGTGATCTTGGAGATGGTGTTATATAGGAAGGATAGTCCAAAATTTGATCCTGAGAATTTTGACAGTTGCAAGAACAAGATGAGAACTTGCCTGTTTTGCTTAGGCATTGACTATTGGTTGATCACAAGGAACAAGGTGGATATAAAGTCTAAAGATGAGCTGCCAACAGCTACTAAGGATGAAAATAAGATATTTTCACTTAACATGATTGCAAGAGAATAATTGATCAGCGCACTCTCTGAAGGAGATTTTACTGAAGTTAAAGACTTGGATTTGGCATACCTGATTTGGGAAAGATTAGAAGCACTATATGAGGGAGACAAGTATAACAAACAAGAAAAGTTACCAAATTGGAAGACAAAGATGGAGAAGCTACAAATGAATGAGGATGAAAGCATTAGGGCTTATGTTCAAAGGGTTACAGAAGTTGTAGTTGGAAAAAAAAATTGCGGAGGCACTTGTGATGAAGATGAAGTTATTGTGAAAATCCTTAGATCTTTGACACCTGCTTACAAGTTCGAGACTATGTCTATTCAAGAAACTATACCTCTTACTCCAAACTTTAACAGAGAGATGTTGATTGCAAAGCTAACTACCTTTGAAGCTATAGAATTAGGAGAGGTTGTACCTAAAGTTGAATCTACATTTAAGGCATCTGCACACAAGAAACTATCTGCACTTCCGTGCACCAGCAAAGAAGACCTAAAAGAAGATCTTGGTGAGTAGGCTAAGGAATGGGAACAGATAATGGCAGAAGAAAGAAAGATGGATGAACTTGTTGCACTGATTTCTAAAAGATAAAAAAGAGGTAAGGGAAAGTTTGAAGGCAAGTTACCCTTGAAATATTTTTCATGCAATAAGGTAAGTCATTTTGCATCTAGATGTCCTACAAGAGTTCCTAAGTACAAACCTAATTTTGACAAGATTAAAAGGGACAAAGAATGTTATTATGCTAGTGAAGGCATGTTTGATGATGATGATTTAGATTATGAAGAGATCAGATTTGTTTCTATTAAAGATGAGCCAGTACATGAGGAAAAAGCTTTAGTATCTCATGTTGACAAAAAAATTGAATGGATAATAGATAGTGGTTGTTCTCATCACATGACTGGTGACAAGAACAAGTTTGTTAAATTAGTAAAGTATGATGGTGGTGTTGTGAGGTTTGGGGAAAATCTTCCTAAATCTATCATAGGAGTAGGATCTATTACTCTGGATGGAAAGACTAATACATATAATGTACTACTTTTTGAAGGATTAAAACATAACTTGTTGAGTGTTGGACAATTAATGGATAAAGAGTTTCAATTAAATTTTGTTAATGTCAAATGTCTTATCAGAAGTAAGGAAGGTAAGCTAATTGCAACCAGTACTAAGTCTAGAGGTAATGTATTTGAATTAAATACATTTGGAACCTCTTGCCTTTTTGCGAAGCTTGATGACAATTGGTTATGGCATAGGATATTTTGTCATGTTAATTTTGATAACATTATATAGGCAAGTATGACTAATGCAGTAGGAGATCTGTTGAAGATTGTGAAACCATCCAACACTATTTGTAGAGAGTGTTTCATGGAAAATAGACTAGAAGCAGTTACAAAAGAAAAGCATTTACATCAAAAGAGAAGTTGGAGCTGGTACACACAAACCTATGTGGACCTACAAGGACAAAATCATACTATGGTCAAAGGTATTTCATACTCTTTGTTGATGACTTTTTTAGAATGATGTGGGTTACTTATTTGAGGGAAAAATTAGAAGCATTTGATAAATTCAAGTTGTTCAAAGCAAAAGTAGAGAATGAGAATGGTATCTTTATTTCTCAGACTAAGTATCTCAAAGAATTGCTAAAGAAGTTTGGAATGGAAGACTGCAAACCAATAGGAACACCTATGGTGATTGGTAATAAACTAACAATTGATGATGACTCGGTGTGTTTTTTAGACCTTGTAAAAATCAATGGTTTGAGGATTACAATATCTGACTCACACTAGACTAGATATTGCTAATGTTGTTGGAATTGTGGCTAGATATCAGGCAGAACCTAGAGAAACACATCTAGTTGCTGTGAAAAGGATACTAAGGTATCTAAGAGGAACCATAGACTATGGCTTATGGTATGATAGAAATGATATCTTTGAACTTCATGCTTATACTAATGTTGATTATATTTGTAAGGAAACGCAGGTGTGGAAACAACTTCCTACACTAATCTCTAAAGGAAAGTATTGTGCAAATTCTTTTAAATCCTTACAATTTCAGATTCATTAACTACTTTAACAATGATATTACAGCCATATACCATGCATATAGAAAATAGAGAAAGACACAATGATTTACCCTGGGGAAACCTTTCGATAAAAACCCCAGCACTCCAAAACCTGCATAGTGTATTAATCAAAACTATTACAGTTTACAATACACTTGCAATGCAAGTTCTTTCAAAAGATTTTTCCAACTCTTGAAGATAAATCGTGGCAGCATAAAACATTCCAAAAATACACTAACTTGTCCTATCTTTGCAACCCTAAAAAATGCTTATATCATGCACTTCCCTTTTTAGGGCAACTTCCAAAGATAGCCGTATTAGGGGTTTACCATTCTTTGAGAAAATAGGAACCCGAAAAAAAATTTTAGGGCAATGCCCCGAACCCCATGATTGGGGAAGAGTGTATAATACTCAACTTTATCAGTTGCCACATGTCTTCACCCGTCATTGATTCTTCCAGACATAGCTCTTACGTGTCATAGGAATCCATCATAACCATTTCAGCCATGATCTCCTTACACACAATTCAAGATGTCGACACATCAAGTGGAGTGACACATCAACATGCCAACTGGACATGTACACTCACACTTAATTACATTATTTGAAAGAAATACATTTTACAAAATAAATAATAAGAATAGGAATTATCCAAGGTTGAGAGACCTTATTCCTAACAATATTGATGACAGAAAAAGTACTAGTGGTGGTGCATTTTTCCTTGGGAAAAAGTTGGTCTCTTGGCTAAGTAAGAAATAAGATTGCATAACACAATCTACTACTGAATCAAAGTATGTTGTTGCTTCCATAAATTGCACTCAGATTGTTTGGATGAAACAAATACTATCAGACATTGGAAAAAGTTTTGATGAGCCTATGGTTATCCATTGTGATAACACTAGTACAGTGAATATGTCAAAGAATCTGACGATGCACTCCAAAACTAAACATATTTCTATGAAGTATCACTTCTTGAGAGACAAGGTGGCGGAAAAGGAAATCAAATTAGAATATATCAGTACAAAAGAGCAGATTGTAGACATCTTCACAAAGCCATTGCTGAAAGATACCTTTGAATATCTCAAAGGTATGATGGGGGTTCAGGCCCCTCCTAGTCATAATTAAATGATGCAGAGATGCATCAGTCTAGAGGTTTTCAGAGGCTTATCATAATCTGGACTGGATGTAGGGATCTACTCCTCAGGGGGAGTGATCATGGAAGTAAGATGTCTACAAGAAGTTGATGACTCATGGCACCCTTTGCTATTTTTGTCAAAGAGTGAGTGTTTCTATGAGAAAATCCCTACTGCATGGGGAGATTGTTTGGTTGCAGAACTTTGGATTGATATAACTATGGGATAATATGTTGACATCAATGCCAAATGGGGACATTGTTGGATATTGCTAATGGATGGAGAGGTGATTGAGACATTTAATATTTTTAATCACTACGTTACTAAATGGGCACTCATACTGTTGTCATTTGTATTTTGTCACTGATGTCAACATATGTTTTTGTGAGGAGATCAGACTAGTTATCACAGTGTATAGATATTGTATGGACGTTTTAGATGTTGTGAAGATAGATGAGAGTTCAGGAGGGTGTTTTGATCTTATATCCAAGATCGCATCATGTAATATTTCATATTGGATGAGTTACATATGTTTTGGTGAAGACTGGTCACTGACTGTGATAGTGAGAAATGGCAGAGTTAGTCTTTGTATTTTGTGTATAGATTATAGGCGATATGGAATTAGTGCATGTGAACTTCAGAGATTAAAGATAGAGTATTGAAGAATGTTCTATGAAATGCACAAGGTACGGAAGGTAGGATGACGTCAACTCTAGCATGTGTTCTGGAAGGTGATCTATTTGGAGGCCGACTACAGAAATGTAGTGTGTATGATGGATGGCGAACTTGAATTAAGGATGTTGGTCCTTGATTGTTTTAATGTAAATATTGTATACTTGTTCTAGATACTATGTGTATCTTAGCAAGGGTTTATGTAATTGTTTGTAATTAGGAAATCCTTATGGGCTAACCTATTCATGAGAATTGTAATAAAGTATAAATGAAAGGTCTTTTCTTTGGAAAAGATATGCATGAGAAGAAGATGATATAGGGAGGTTGTGAAAGCTGTGAATTTGTGTCTGTTGTATGTAAAGAAGAGGTTTGTTGGTGGACTTCATTGGAACTTATCAAGAAATGACAGTTGTTGCTAAACAGTTCAAAAATATTGTGTATTTCTTGATATACACTTGTGTTGCGAATAGTGAGTTCTAAAGGTGGACTTAACCTTCTTTGGGTAGTGAGCCTTGGACAGCGATCCCTCCCTTTTGTTCTTGACTCCTAACAGGGTCTGTCCTCTAACAAGGACTATGTACTGTAATGTTTCAATAAGCTTCTAATAGGGCTATATCTTCTAACAAGGATAACTATACTCTCAGTACATCATTTGTGGGTGCTAATTCCCACCAGGGTTTTTACCTTTAATAGGGTTTCCTCGAGACCAAAATATTATGTTATTGTGATGGCATTCATTGTGTTCATTGGATTTGATATTGCTGCTACTTAAAGTTTAAAGTTTAATAATTTGTCATACAATTGATTCACCCCCCCTCTCAGTTGTATTGTGGAGTATTATTCCTAATAGAAACATGTTAATGACACATCTGGCAAGGAAGGTTTAAGAGGCAAAATGGATGAAGGAGATTAAGCGAAAAAATCTAATAGCTGATATGAAAATGGTTTACTTGTCTATATAAGAGATATGAGTTTCATTGTTGAAACATGTTGGAAGAGGAAGACTGTAGAGATTTCACGTGAAGACTATTCATGCATGCCTGATTAAACTGGTTATTGAAAGAACTGACCTACAGAGTTAACCGAGTGGCAGAGAACTATTTACTGAGTGAAAGTAAGTTGATGAATATTGAAAAAGTGAATTTGATTAATGATTAGAGGATTTTTATGGGCTTAGCATAGATTTGAATATCTATAATTAATTTGTATTTGAACCAGATCATTACTATATCAGTTTAACCATTCATTCAAAAAATCTCTTAATTGGGTGGACTTAACAGTCTTATATTCTTCCCTATGTCATTCAGAGAATGTACATTGTTATCTTGTTGACCCCATAGTGAATGTTGGTCAAAATTCAATTGTTAGTGATAAATACTCTAACCAGGTCACACCTAATAGTGTGTATTGTAACCTTTAACAGGGTTGGCTCCACACTGAGCTCACTTCAGAAGAGTGAATTATTTTGGGTTATCGGTCCCAGGTGGTTTTTCCCTTAATAGGGTTTCCACGTTAAATCATTGTGTTATGTGTTATTTGTGATGATTGTTTTTCTATCATACTTTACATACTACATAATTGATTTGGTTGGTAATCACGGTTAGTTATTTACTAGTAATCGATAAAGTGAACAGACATATTGATATCTTATGTTACTGAGCTACATAATTTGTTGGAATTGTTTTATAAGGAACATCTTTGTATTTGAGATTGTAGGATAATTGATCTAACTAATTCACTCCCCCTCTCAGTTATTCTAGCATCTCCATCATCGTCGTCATTGTCATCATCATCATCATCATCATCATTATCATCGTCATCGTCATCGTCATCGTCATTATTATAATCATCATCATCATCATCATCATCATCATCATCATCATTATCATCATCATCATCATCACCAACACCACCACTATCATCATCGCCATCATCATCATCATCATCATCATCATCATCACCACCAGCACCACCATCATCATCTTCTTCTTCATAATCATCATCATCTTCTTCTTCTTCTTCTTCTTCTTCTTCTTCTTCTTCTTCTTCTTCAGTATCTTTTTCTTCCATCACATTATACTTTACCGGTCTTCCTCTTGGATTGTGTTTAACAACAAATGACCAACTCGGTTCATGTGGAACCTCTAAGTAAAACACTTGCTCACATTAGCTTGGAAGAACATAGGGCTCATCTCCAACTAGCTCAAACAACCTTGTATTAATCATTATAAATCTATTATCATGTTGAATAACAGTTCTATATGGATCATTTTTATTCAGTCGTAGCATGTACCATTTGATGACAAAGAGAACTAATTTGGAGTTAATGTCACACTCAAGTATATCATCCAAGATGCCATAGTATCAATTTTGAGATTGTTGAGGATATATGTCATTTCTAGATGAAATATGTGTGACCTTAAAGACTGCAGTTATCTCAGAATCACAAGTTTTCTTTGTGTCATCCAACTTTTTTATGCGAAATTTGTGGCCATGATAGTACATAGCTTTGTGGTGCTTGACCTGCAATTTTTCAAGCATGTGAAAATTATTTGCATCATGAATTGATATGAAACATATGGGTCATGGTCATTAATAAATTTTTACGTACCTGTCTACCTTTTAAACCATATGCTAGATCAATTACCATTGGTGTAACATATATTATCTCCATTACGATGAACTTCTCTAACTAATGAAGCAACACATTCACATGTTAATGAGCGACTATTTTGTTGACATCGTTCAATCCATACCGTCATCCAATCAAGATTATTTTCAATATATAAATGCAGTGCATCCCACTCTCGAACAACTGTATTAAAAAATAGATCAATTAAAAATAAATTATATTGAAGATTTATAAGACTTAATTAAATACAATAACATCTTATAATTACCTCTCACTTTCATCAATCTACCTTTCCCCATCAAGTACTCCCCTTCGAATTTGTTAATGGAGTTGGGATCCCAAATATGATCTACATATATCTTTGCTGCAAACTTAGGAAGATAATCACTAATGTACACTATGGTCTAGTATACCATATATCCCTCCACCATAGAACCCTCAGGATGTGCTCTTTGATGGACCAAGCCCTTCAAAAATTTCAAGTGCCTCTCAACCATCCACATTGACCTAGTTTGTACAAGTCCACACAATTCAATCTCCTCAACTTGATGTATGAGGTAGTGTTCTTGTGCATTGAAAAAATTTGAAGATAAACACTTTTGCATTTCACACATAAGATAAGGAATATTTCTCTTCTAATATTTTATATCTTTTTTATTGATTTGTTTCGATGACAACCACCTCATGCATTTTCCAAGATCATATATAACTTTTTTGGCATTGTTGTTGAAGTGTTGTGGGAGAGATAGAGGTAGAACGTACTGCAATAATTGTAAATTGATCTTTTCAATATTTTATAAAATAATACAATGAAAACTACATGTAGTATACAAATATATAGTGAATACATAATAACATAAATTACCTTAATAAATGTATGTCAATCGTGTGTTTTCATCCCTGGCCCAAATTCACTTTTCTTTGATATGAGATTGTTTATGTTCGCAAAAAATCCTATGGGAAATCAAATTTTTTGTATGACTTCTTTTATAGCATTGCTTTGCTGCTCCGACAATAACCAAGGAAGGGAACTTATATCAATCTGATCTCCATTTTTATTTGATCAAATGACATTTTTCATTGCATGGTTGGATTCTTCAATGTCATTACAAATTTTGACAATTTTTTCTTTGTCACACCTTCCAGCAAATTTTTTTCATAATGTCTATGTTACATTCTTTCCAATATGCATAGCATCAAAAAAATGCACAATTGGGAGTTTGTTGTAGTACGACAACCTACTAAATTGCATAGGATAACTTTTTAGTCCTTTTAGAAGTTGGTCATTAATACCTTGATGACCTTCACGAGCATCAATTACATCATCAACAAACAAAACACAATATCAAAATATAAATTTAAAACATAAACCATCAGATGGAATGACATTACCTCGATGATTTATTCTATTTTATTCCAACTTCCATAGGCAATGTGTCATTCTCCATGGCCTTGATGTAGTCTCTTCTTTCCCATTGAAAAGATGTTTTTCGATAATTCGGTACTTATGATTTCTGTGGAGAAAGTGTCTATAGTCATCGAACACCTATTTTCCTAAACTTTTTGAATGACAAGATTTCATCTTTGGACTACAAACTAGACATGCTAATTTTCCCTTTGTCTGAAGACCTACAAGATCGTGTATAATTGTATTAAATATGTTAATTTTGATAGTTACAATTATCATGTGCAACTTAAACATACAACAAAAATGTGTTAGCACTACAACATACCAAAAAAGAGGTGTTAACAAGAGAACATACCACAAAAATGTGTTAGCCCATGGGAATCATGTATTGTCCATACAAGCATTGCATGGAATTGAAATTGTTTTTTTCCTATTGGTCTAGAGATATCATACATAGTGACCTCATTCCATAACACCATCAACTCATCGATAAGGGGCTCAATATATACATTCATATCTTTAACTTGGTACTTACCTAGTTGAATGAACAAAAACATTACATAACTATTATGACTATTTTGATGAGGTATTTATAATAAATTAATTTAGATGACTATTAAATGAAACAATACCTTGAACAGTCATTGCCAACATTATGTGCTCCCTCTTTATGGACATCTAAGGAGGAATGTTATTGTTGATAACAAAAATAGGCCACATCGAGTAAATGAATCTCATCTCTCTGAATGGATTGACACCGTCCACTGCCAATGAAAGCTTGAGATTATGAGGTTCTTCTTTAAAGTGTGGCTAAGTTTCCTCTATTTCCTTAAATGTCAAACCATCCATAGGCATTCACATAATGCCATCACAACTTCTATTGCATGCATGGTAATCCATAAATTGTGCAAAGCTAGTACACCTAAATAATCATTGTAGACGTGGAATAATGTGAATATACCAAAGAACCTTGCAAGACACCTTTTTTGTTATTTGATCTTATCGATATCTACTAATATGGAAATCAGGGCATTTTGTTGCAAATTCATGTTGTTTATGATATATAATATGATCATTTAGACATGCATGTATTGTTTGATACCCCATTTCAATATCTTTCATAATGACAGATAATTCTCGGTACGAGCGAGGTAGAATGTTTGATGGTGGTAACAAACACTCACCTATCAACCTACGATAAAAAATATAATTTGTTAATATAAAGAATATTAATTGGTACATGATTCACCCTTTATTAACTATAAGGAAATTACAACTAAAAAATATGACATATATGACATACCTTAACATTCATGTGATTGCTACATTGGATAAACCATTCATAACCTTCAAGTTCACCAACAACAATACAGCGGCAAGAAGAGTTGTTTGGGAGCCTTCGTATAGGGGCTCGTATTCCTTCTCAAGTATAGGTACATCAAGGTAATCTTCATCATCATGATCATCAGTTGCGCTAGTACCATCATCTTGATCATCATGATCATCGTGATCATTGTGATCTTCTTCCATGGGATCATTACCTTCTGCTTTGATATTCAGACCTCCATGTTCCCTTAGTTGGAAATCCACATTCTCTGGATTGTCATGGTCCATAACATGAAACCCGGGGTGGTTGACCTATATCAAAATGATGACCATAAATTAACCATGACCATGATGTAGTCATCATCAATTCATTTCTTATGTATATAAATTGTTAAAATAATATATTGAAATACATACCAATGGACGAAATTTGTCTCCCCCTTCAATGTGACCATGCTACCTAAAACGTTCCTCGATTTTTTTTATTAGATATCTTTGAGTATTTAAGCCCTTGAAAATTTTGCATGGACAATAACATTTTCCATCACCTTTTCTTTTAAAGTTAGACCACAATCTAGTAATTGTCTCATTTTGTTCTTGGTTGATATTATCAGACATGGTCTTTCTTCAATGGAATGACTTGTTACTTGTACATTGACTAGAATGTTGGTGGAAGAAGGATGATTTATTTGCAACCTACATATACAGACACTAAACAACCACTTTGTCAACTCTAATTTTCTCAACACAAAGGGACATTTATCATAGCCATAGAAACTTGATTATTTTTAAATGAAATACACCAAGGAGTACCATCAGAAATATTGATCATATACAATCATGAATAGTAAACCTAAATCAAATAGCTCATTTTTTATCAGCATGTGTAGTCTCTGTGTATATGAAAAATGAATTAAATATCAAGCTAAAATAAAACAGTGAACAAAATAGTATTCCACATATAGTGAATGAAATATACCATCAAAAGAAGGTGAACTCCACAATTGGCACAAACTCAGACATGGGCAAAGTAAAATTCAAGGCCTAATCTATCAAGAGAAACAAACAATGTGGAACCCCACAATTGAAAACATGAAACCTAATAAAAAACAATGCAAAACTTGATAGGGACAATGGAATTTACAAAGTAAGGAAAGGTGAGAGGATCAATCAAATAATCAAAAAAAGAAACATGCTTTGTCAACAATGTTCAAAATCATGTCACCAAGCACAGACACAGGAAATCAAAAAGGGACAAAAGACAAGAAATAAGAAAAATCATTAGGAGTACTATAGAAAAATCATTAAGACTATAGAAAATCAAGTTCTAGAAATGGACGGTTTTGATGCTTTGCCTTACAACAATTGAGCATTCATCATTTGGTACTTCTTGGTGTATTCCATTTAAGTATGTTAGGCACAAAGTATTCCATTTAGATATGCTCAAAATTTTTCCAGTAATGATTTGGGGAACGCAATCATGTAAAACACAAACTAATGTTATTATTATTATGAGAATACACACAACAAATGAATAAAACTTCAAATGCCAAATTCTTTAAAAATTCAAATGTCTCAAGTAGACAAGATTATCAATGGAGCCGCTTTGATAACATATGGATACAAATAGGATATTGGAGTTGATCAGCCTTCACCTATGCATATAAGAGTTGATCAAAGAAGCTATATGCACAAGTGACAAACATGCAGATTTCACCAAGTATTACTAGGAACTAGACCCCGCAACAAATGGACGTGTGATTATTTTTACAATAGTACATGTGTTGCAGGGTTAGCTCATAATTTTTCTTAGGAAAATTTTCATGTTCATCACCTCTGCATATAAGATTTTATCAGAGAAGGTATATGCATAGGTGACAAACATGCATATTTGACCAAGCAATATTGGGAGCTAGACCCCGCAACAAATGGACTTGTGATGATTTTCACAATAGTACATGTGTTGTAGGGTTAGCTCCTAGTAGTGCTTAGTAAAATTTTCATGTTCATCACCTGTGCATATAAGAGTTTATTAGAGAAGGTATATGCACAAGTGACAAACATGTTGATTTGACCAAGAAATACTAGGAGCTAGACCCAACAACAAATCGACTTGTGATGATTTTCACAATAGTACATGTGTTGTTGGGTAAGCTCCCAGTAGTTCTTAGGAAAATTTTCATGTTCATCACCTATGCATATAAGAGTTGATCAGAGAAGGTATATGCATAGGTGACAAACATGCAAATTTGACCAAGCAATACTAGGAGCTAGACCCAACAACAAATGGACTTGTGATGATTTTAACAATAGTACATGTGTTGTAGGGTAAGCTCCCAGTAGTGCTTAGGAAAATTTTTGTGTTCATCACCTGTGCATATAAGAGTTGATCAGAGCAGGTATATGCACAAGTGACAAACATACAAATTTGACCAAGCAATACTGGGAGCTAGACCTAGTGGTGCTTAGGAAAATTTGTTGTCCTAAAACCTCATAATCATAATAGTATGTCCCAAAATAGTGACTTGAGCCACAGGAAATACTCAATCCATGCTACTATAACCCCAACACCACATTAGATTATGAGAAGGTATTGATATGGAAAAAATAATGGATACAACAAGCTAAATGTTCTAACTTCCTAAAATACCCAACAACTCTCCTCAAACTGACTATAATTGGTTGTTACCCTTAAGCTATTGAACTCGTCAATTGCCTATGATATCCCATTAATACATGTATTAGCCTTTATAGTCTTTTCTAAGGCAATGTGACTTCATGACATTTTGAAGTGGCTCTAATGGCCCAAGGACATCCATATAGGATATTACATTACAAATGACCTTTAATGGTCATTATTTGTCTTCAAAACTCCTTTAGTATACATGAGTGACCCTAGTGTTCCTCCTTGGCCTTGGTGCTCTACACCAATATGATAAGGTTAGTTGCATTGGGATAATGACCTATAAAGGTCCAAATGAATGTAAAATGGCCACTAGACAACAAAGGTTAACAATAAATTGTTTGTAAATAGTCAATAACTTACTGTTACTGGTCTAAGAAGGTTTGTAACCATTTTGTAAGAGGCTTATTTTCCTTGAGGATGTGTGAGTTTGGAAAGAGGAGAGTTTGGGAGAGATAGGTAGGCGTGGATGAATCAAGGAAGCAATGTAAAACTTGTTTTGAACAATGTAATGTAAATTTATTGTAACATGCCTTGTCTCTACCCATGAGGACACAGTACATGTTTTGTGTTCTTAAATTCTTCTTTCAATGCAAGTATGGTTGGAATGGACTAGGATAATGGTGGTTAATCATTCCTATGCAAAGTGGATAGCTTTTTGTGAAGTTTGAAAGTGATTAGACCCCTGTTTCAATTGATTGTTCATGTACAATCAGGGTGTGCAACAATCAAATTAACTTGATACTATGGTGTATTGGTGTGGTTCATGGGACCCAAGATAACACTTTGGGGTTCATTATTATAAATATTTCCCACTTTGAAGAAGGGATGAAAATCAGTTTCCTAGATGTTTTCATGGAAAAGATTGTGTCCTCCATGCACTTTTCTCTGGTTGGGAAATTCTTTTCTTTCTGCTCAATGGTTAACATGGTCTACAAATGGATTGCAACTCACTGGAAGATGAAGGACAACATTTCCATTAGTGTGATGTCAAGAGGATTATTTTTGTTCAAGTTTATGGCTGAGGAGGATCTTATATTTCCCCTCTTTGGCTCATGGACCTATGGAAAACATTTTTTAGCCCTAAAAAAATGAAAGTCAGGAATTGATATGTTGGTCGAACTTAGTAGAATGGCCCTGGTCTGGGTCCATATGCATGGACTTCTACAGGAATTTTGGGATGACAAAATTTCCATTGGATTGGTAACACCTTTAGCAAATATGTCATTGTGGATGTTGTTATACTTGTAAAATCTAGGTTATTATCTTCACACTTTTGTGTTAATGTCACTATTAATATGTTGCTCCCTAACTTTATCACTTTAAAGTCGAAATAGGGGAAATGGACCTAAGCCTTATTCTATAAAAATTATTCTCTCTATTTCTAGAGATGTTTCAATCATGGTCATGTTATTGCAGATTGTGAAGCTCCTACGCCAAAAGAACCTAAGCTAAAATTGAAGTGTTCCCCCCCTTGAGTTTTGGGAAAAATTGAGGGAAACCAAACCTCCAATATTCTTGATGATTATCCCTTTAGTGATGATACTCTTTAGATAATAAAATCCCCAAGCCCCATGGCACAAGAAAAGAATGATAGAATTTCAACCCATGATTTTCTAAATGACGTCAAATCCCCCTCTCTGAGAGTAAGGATCGGCCTTTCTCAAATATTGAACTCATTCCTTGGGAGGTAACTTTGAATGAACCAATGACCACCCCTAATCTATTAGTTATGACTAATGATGATAGTATAATAACTCTATTATTACTAAATTCTATCATCTAAAACTTCTTTGGAAGAAGCTGGTGGTTCTGACCAAAATTTGAAGGAAGGGAAGTGACCCCCAATAGGTTTCAAAAAATTAATGATACCTCAAGCACAATTACCCAGCAATCCCCCTCTATGGAGGAATATAAATGTGAAGTTACTAAATCAATTATTCTCACTCTAGAGACTAAATCCTTCTTTCTTGTTGCTTTAGCTAGCTATTCTAAAAAATATGATTGGTGGCTTCAAAAGAAGAAAATAAGAACTAAAAAAATTGATGTGGGAATGAAAAATAAAGTTGGCAGACCTTTAGAAAGAGTGTCAAGGAACAAGGCCATGAAAAAAGAAATCACCAATGGGTGACAACTTACTCTTGATGCTAACACCCATAATAATAAATTAATGAAGTTTCTTTCATGGAAAATGACAAGGTTGAATAGTCCCCAAAAGTAGTTTTCTCTTATGCAATATATTATGGATTTAAAAATTGATGCTTTTTTGTGCAATATAGAAGGACAATCTCAAGAAAGAAGAAATTTACTAGAAACAAAGGTCAAAGAGTCAATGATTGAAAGAGGGAGACCAAAACTCACCTTTTTTCCACAAATATACTAGTAGACATAATAAAAGAAATAAAATCAAATGTGATGAAGGGTGCTCCCCTTAATACCACAAACACATAACAGAAATAGACAAACAACAGCAATAATATGCAAGAACAGAAAATTGGCTTCTTATTATCTCCACAAATGTGGAATTACAAACTTTTAGAATTACAATATGTAAGCCACATGGGCATTCCCTTACAATATTCTGTAGGACAAAGTCTCGAATCAATACCCAGATCTAATACCCGGAACTGCCCTAGACAACACTACGGCCTTCTTTATATAGGCAATTCCCACCGCCTGAGAAGGTTCTAGAAATTTAGCCCTTAGGGCCAACCAAACTTAGAATTATTTTATTTTACAATTTATTACATCAAAGTCGGCTCAAAATGAGTTTTGAAACCCAAACAAAAATTTTGAAGAAAAATTATTTTCTGCCATTTCAGGTGACCAAACTTTCGAAGAGCATAAGTCATCACCCGTTGACCCGATTGGCTATTATAACCCCATTCTGGAAATACCACAAAGCGCACTACAGGCTTGACTTGTGCTAAGCGCCCATCACCCAAATTTTCAACCTCATCCGAGGCCTCTAAAGCCTTCGAAACTAAGTTTGAAGTTTCTGTACACTGCTGCTAATACCGAAAATCTTCAATATCTTCAAAACTAGACCTGATCTAGCCATGAAACTTTGCTGGCAGGCTGATATGACTGAGATGAACCTCCACATGTAAAATTAGAACATTTCAAGATCGTAAGACCAACTTACTAAAAATAGCCAGTTTCCATAAATAGCAACTCTGCACAAGATAGCCCTTATTGAATACAAAAATAGAAATATTTTGAAATATTTTTGGGTGATGCAAGATTGCTCTTACACCTAGGATGCTCCTGCATCAGACACCCGGGGTAATTTGAGAAGTGAGCCTGTCACGACTCAGGTGTGCAGAGGAAAATCAACATGGTTAACCTCCTCCTTTGTTAGCCATGATGAATCTTCAACAAGTCATCCTTTCCATTTGACCAAATACTCTTCATATGTCCTATTCCTTGTGCTTCTGCCAACACGACTATCCAGTATGTCTTCAATCTCCTTGATATTTGAACTGGTTGCTCGAATACTCCACTGTGCTGCTGCAACCTCATCTTCAACACCTCCTTCGTGATACTCTGTCAAATCTGAAATGTTAAACACTAGTGAAATATTCAGCTCACTAGGCAATTCTACCTCATATGCATTTCCTAAATCATGCTTCTTCAATATCTTACATGGTCCAAACTTCTTCATTTTCAGCTTGTTATATGTACCAACCGAAAATCGCTCCTTCCGCAAATGAACCATGGCTTCATCTCCAACCTGAAATTCTTTATACCTCCTTTTCTCATCTACCTTAGCCTTATACTGCACTTTCATCTTGGTAATATGCTTCCTCACCTCCTCATGGATGTTCTTCAAGTGTTCTGCAAAATCCTCAGCTTCAGCACTACTTATTTCTCCTTTATCTATCTTTCTCAATTCAGATGCATTTCTTGGACTACTTCCATATACAATCTGGAATGGTGATTTACCAGTGCTTCTATTGACAGAATTATTGTATGCAAATTCTGCTTGTGGTAAAATCAAATCCCATTCTATTGGCTTATCTCCAACCAAACATCTCAGCAGATTTCCCAAACTTCTATTCACCACCTCTGTTTGTCCATCAGTCTGTGGATGATGTGATGAACTGAACTTCAAATCTGTCTTCAACTTCTTCCACAATGTCCACCAGAAATATCCAACAAACTTAGTATCTCGATCTGAAACTATGGTCTTTGGAAAACCATGTAGTCTCACCACTTCTCTGAAAAACAATTCTGCTACATGAACAGCATCATTAGTCTTCTTGCAGGGAATGAAATGTGTCATCTTTAAAAATCTGTCAACCACCACAAAAATTGAATCATGTCCCCACTGAGTTCTCGGTAAACCAAGAACAAAGTCCATACTGATATCCTCCCAAGGCTTCTCTGGTATACGTAATGGCTGATACA
Source organism: Chamaecyparis obtusa (assembly GCA_027943335.1). Classification (NCBI taxonomy): domain Eukaryota; kingdom Viridiplantae; phylum Streptophyta; class Pinopsida; order Cupressales; family Cupressaceae; genus Chamaecyparis; species Chamaecyparis obtusa. Next base: position 816,964 of record BSBK01001489.1, read on the forward strand.
ACCCTGTATTCTCCTTCACTCCTTTCGCCATCTGACATACTCTGCAACTCTATACAAACTTCTTCACATCTTGCTGCAATTGTGGCCAATAATAATTCTCACCAACCAAAGCAAGGGTTTTATCACGACCAAAATGTCCAGCCAATCCTCCACTATGCTTCTCCTTGATGAGATTCTCCTTCATAGAACTTCATGGAATGCACAACTGACTCTCTCTGAATAGCATATCATCTTGGATGATAAAATCCATCTATTTCATCCTGTCTAGAGTAACAGGTTCTGTACAAGCTTTCCAAGCTTCACCAAAATCAGGATCCTCTGGATACAAATTCTTGAGTTCCTTGAACCCAACCACCTCAATCTGCATCTCTGTCAGCAATAGTTTCCTTTTGCTAAGAGCATCTGCAACCCTGTTAGACTTTCCACTTCTGTGTTTCAAAACAAATGTATAACTCTGCAAAAACTCAACCCATTTCAAATGCCTCTGATTCAACTTTCCTTGACTATTCAAATATTGCAAAGCTTGATGATCAGTATACAAAACAAACTCTTTAGGAAGCAGATAATGTCTCCACTTCTTTAATGCTTGAACTATAGCATAAAATTCCTAATCATAAATAGAATACTTCCTCTTGGCATCATTTAACTTCTCACTAAAATAAGCAATAGGTTTACCTTCTTGGCTCATAACAGCTCCTATTGTAGTACCACTAGCATCACAATCTACTTGAAACACCTTATTAAAATCTAGAAGTGCTAAAACAGGTTGTTCTGTAACTTTTTGTTTCAACAATTGAAAACTCTTTTCTACCCTAGTAGTCCACTTAAACTCTTTTCTATCTCCTCTCATTGTTTCAGTCAAGGGACCACAAATACTGCTAAAATTTTTGATAAACTTTTTGTAAAAGCTAGCCAAACCATGAAAAGATCTTACCTCAGTAGCACTCCTTGGAGTAGGCCATTCAAGGATAGCTTGTACCTTCTCTGGGTCCATTTTTAAACCTTCTGCTGAAACTACAAATCCCAAATACACTAACTCTTTCTTCACAAAACTGCACTTCTTCAAATTAATCAACAATTTCTCATCTCTCAACTTCTCAAACACCATACGAATATGTATCATATGTTCCTCCAATGTCTTGCTAAAAATCAAAATATCATCTAGGTAAAAAATGACAAACTTACCCAGAAATTCTTTCAGAACCTCGTTCATGAGCCGCATGAAAGTGCTCGGTGCATTGGTTAGCCCAAAAGGCATGACTAACCACTCATACAGTCCTTCCTTTGTCTTGAAGGCAGTCTTCCATTCATCTCCTTCTCTAATCCGAATCTGGTGATATCCACTCTTTAGATCTATCTTTGAGAAATACATAGCTCCACTCAAACAGTCCATAATATCATCCATTCGTGGCAATGGAAACCTATACTTGATTGTGATCTTGTTTATTGCTCTGGAATCTGTACACATCCTCCATTCTCCATTCTTCTTTGGTGCTAATACCGCTGGTACAGCACAGGGACTCAGACTCTCTCGAATCAACCCCTTCTGCAATAACTCGTGTACTTGGTTGTTCAACTCTTCACTTTCTGCTGGTGTCATTCTGTGTGCTGCCTTGTTTGGCAAACTAGCCCCTGGAATCAAATCCATCTGATGACTGATCTTCCTTACCAGTGGTAATCCATCAAGTACATTATCAGATATAATATCCTGAAACTCATTCAACAAATCTACAACCTCTACAAGTACATCCTCTACTTCTTCTTTACCAACTTTTGGAATTAAAGCAAAACACACATGCTCGTGCCTCATACCATCTAGGAATTTTCTTCCATCAACAAATGTTATTCTTGCATTACCACATACCTTTTCTTTGGTCTCCTTCAATGGCTTTAGCTTATGTCGCACTCCATCCTTTGTCAAGGAATAGGTATTCGCACGACCATCATGTACAACACATCTGTCAAACTGCCATGGTCTACCCAACAACATATGACATGCATCCATAGAGATGATATCACATAGTACCTCATCTTGGTACCCACCAATCTTGAATTTTACCAGGCACTGTTCACTGACCATGACCTTGTGGTCATCCTGCACCCAGGCAATCCAATATGGATGTGGGTGTTTCTGTCTCTTGAGCTTCAACTTTGTCACCATCTCTTCTGACACTAAATTTTCAGTGCTTCCACTATCGATAACCACATCACAACATTTACCCTCACACTTGCATCTAGTGCGAAATAGGCTCCTCCTTTGTTCAGGTTTGTTCTCACCACTCAGCAAGACTCTTCTGTTAATTAGCGTTTCTCCTCAGCATCTTTAGAATTTGATGATCTAGCATCTTCATCTACATGTGCAACTCTGGCCTGGCCTTCATTTCTCCTGTCTGTTCTGCCTTGGCGCTAAGGACATTCAAATGCCCTATGACCTTCTTCTCCACAGTGAAAACATGTTCCACAGAAGCCTCCTCTTCTTGAACCTTGTCCTCTTCCTCTTCCCCTCTGATCTCTATTATTCTGATCTTGGAAACGATTGGAATTGTTTCCTCTCTGATTCTGGCTACTACCGGCCTCATCCTTCTTTTTCGGATCTTCATTTCGGCCACCATATGACCGTCCACCAGATCTTCCACCATGACCTCTTCCATTTTGTCTGCTCTCAAACTTCTTGTTCAGCTTTTCCTCTACTTTTAGGGCAAATTGGTATGCCTCCTCAATACTGTTCATTCGAACCAGATTCAACTCCTCCTGAATGCTTGGCCTTAACCCATTAAGGTATTGGGCAACTTTCTCCTTATTACCTTCTGCATGGCCTGTTCTAATGAGGAGTCGATAGAACTCCTCTGTATACTCCTGAACAGATCTTCCTGCTTGCTTCAAACTTTGCATTTTCTTTAGTAGGTCAAGCTCATAATCAACAGGAATGAACTGTCGCTTCAATTTATCCACCATCTGATCCCATCTTGTGATTTTATCTTTCCCTCTTCTATTTCGCTCCAATTGAATTTCTTGCCACCAGATCTTCGCATGACCTTTCAGTCTGGCCTTCGCAAATTTAACCCTATCAGGATCCTCAACATCTTCATACTCAAAATACTCCTCACATTCATTGATCTAGTCGATCAATTCCTCTGGGTTAAGATTTCCAGAAAATGTAGGAACCTCAATCTTAGGTCTTTTCCCAATCTTGGAAATCGCCCGAAAAAGTCTTTCTTCCTCCTGGTTCACAATTTCAGCTTCTCCTTCTTGATATTCTTCTTCGGCTTCATCCTCGCTTTCGTCTCTGACATTAAGATTCATTCCTCTACAAATCTCTTCTTGCAATGCTTGCACTTGTCTCTGCAGCTCTCTAACCTCAGGTGTCACAGCACTAGCTCTTCCGCCACATTCTCTTCGTGGAGGCATTTTCGCGATGCGCGCCGAAACCCTAGCCACGGTCCTGGTGCAAACTGCCTCACAGTCGGTGATCTATTTACACACTCAAGAACTCCTGCTCTGATACCACTTGATGAAGGGTGCTCCCCTTAATACCACAAACACATAACAGAAATAGAGAAACAACAACAATAATATGCAAGAACAGAAAATTGGATTCTTATTATCTCCACAAATGTGGAACTACAAACTTTCAGAATTACAATATGTAAGCCACATGGGCATTCCCTTACAATATTCTGTAGGACAAAGCCTTGAATCAATACCCAGATCTACTACTCGGAACTGCCCTAGACAACACTACGGCCTTCTTTATATAGGCAATTCCCACCGCCCAAGAAGGTTCTAGAAATTTAGCCCTTAGGGCCAACCAAACTTAGAATTATTTTATTTTACAATTTATTACATCAAAGTCGGCTCAAAATGAGTTTTGAAACCCAAACAAAAATTTTGAAGAAAAATTATTTTCCGCCATTTCAGGTGACCCAACTTCTGAAGACCATAAGTCATCACCCGTTGACCCGATTGGCTATTATAACCCCATTCTGGAAATGCCACAAAGCACTCTACAGGCATAACTTGTGCTAAGCGCCCATCACCCAAATTTTCAACCTCATCCGGGGCCTCTAAAGCCTTCGAAACTGAGTTTGAAGTTTCTGTACCCTGCTGCCAATACCGAAAATCTTCAATATCTTCAAAACTAGACCTGATCTAGCCATGAAACTTTGCTAGCAGGCTGATATGACTGAGATGAACCTCCACATGTAAAATTAGAACATTCCAAGATCGTAAGACCAACTTACTAAAAATAGCCAGTTTCCATAAATAGCAACTCTGCACACGATAGCCCTTATTGAATACAAAAATAGAAATATTTTGAAATATTTTTGGGTGATGAAAGATTGCTTTTACACCCAGGATGCTCCTGCATCAAAATGTTTCATGAATGAGCTTAATCGAAAATTTACCAATAATGCTAAAATTGGAGAGGTAGCATTCCATTACTTTATCCAAACTTATTTAGATAATATTGGTAACCATGTTAGTGATCTTGAGGACATAATTTTAATTCATCTCCTATAGACATTGGGAATGAGGAAGATTGGAACTCTGATTGCTTGGAAAGTGCCATGGAAGGGTCACTTGCCCTTGGGACAGTCAAGGTTTGAAGCATTTGTCCACATGAGGACCATGTTTTATGGCATATAATGTCACAATATGTTGATGTCATGGTGTTTGAACCATTAGTTTGGTTGGGAAGTGATTGGAGGGATCACTTTTAGAAAGCCCTGGGTGTGAAGGCCTTAAAAGGAGGGTTTAGTGATTTGGTTGTTAAAACTTGATGGAACCTTTTGTAAATGGTAAAATCCTTTGTTTTGGTTGATGTTACAACTCTCTTGAAGGTTGGGAGGATTGGATTTGTGAGGAACTAATAGTTTCTTTCTAATGGGAGGCCTAATGGAGAGTTAATAGGCAGAGCACCAGTTATTGTTTGGGTAGATGGTCCAAAGAAGCCATAGTTGGATTTGGGATATATTATGTAACTCCCAAAAGGGTATCTGAATATGCTCTTTGTTTCCCTACTATTTTGGGGAAGCTTGGTGAAAACCTCAGAAAACTGGTCTGGCAGGGCTACTTCAAGGCAGCCATAAGCTCAAGTTTGTCATTGGCTATTAGAGGTTTACTTGGGGCACCGATGTAGGAGCACCAAGGCCAAGGACAAGGCCTAGAGGATACACCGGGGTCACTGATAGACCTTGGAAGGATTTGAAGACAAACATGACCCTACAAGGTCATTGGCATTGTAATGAGACCAATAATGGTCATTAAAATATGTTTTGCTTATGTTTTGGATTGTATGTGAATCCTTTTGTAAAGGATCAAAGCACTGTAAGCCATTGATGGTATGTGAAGGCTAGCAATGCACCTAGGGATCACTTGAGGATCCTAGGTAGATATATTGGTTTAATGACCTATAAGGTCATCTAAGATTGTAATATGACCAATTGGAGTCATTAAAACATATAAAAGCACTCAAGCATATTAATGGAGAGATAATGCGGTCCAAATGAAAATGCAGATAATCCTCCTTCGCGTGTTTCCCTTCTTCATCGTGGGGAATAATGAAGTGATAAATGAAACTTTTTTTTAAAGTTATATGGCCATTTGGAGCCATTAAAACATGTAAAAGCACTCAAAGTGCAAAAAGATGTAAATTTGCATTTGTATGCAAATATGGCCTAGAAGGCTCATGAAGGGGATATGGGGCTAAGAGTAAGTTAAGAGGTTGTTTATAAACCTTTGAAATGTCCAAAAAGGGGCATTGGTTGTCATGTTGTTGAGTTGACAACTTGGTTGTCAAATTGACAACAACAAATTAACATTTTCTATGTTTGCATTAGAGGAATAGTCGGTTTTGACTGTTGTAGGAGTTAGAAGTCAGTTATTGGAGTTGGTTTTTGAGTGTTTGAGGGTTTTTTAGAGGAGATCCATGTGAATAGATAATGTATGTAGAGGTTGGTGTGTTTGGGGACCATTGAAGATGGTCTTGAATCATTAAACAACAAAACTTTCTCTACAATCATTGTTTAGCCCATTTGTACAGTCATCAAGCTAGTGAATTCAAATGCTTTGAATTAATATGTTTTCAATGGAAAATAGAGTAGAAACATTGTATTGTGATTTTCTTATACTTCCATGACATTTTTGTATCATTTCATATGTATTTGAAGGTATAGGAATCAACTTTGTGTTTATTGTTACTAGGTTTTGTTTTGCAATCAGCTATTTGGGATTGAAGTCTCCTTAAATGAATTGACTCTCCCACCCCTATGACTAAGGTGATTGGTGGGAGGGGTCAATTAATGTATAATATCCTTGTAAGATAATGTTTTAATGCAAGGATATGGTGTATGGAGTTGAAGAGGCCACACAAGGGTGGTCAAATGTTGATTGAAGGGTGTCTGGTTTTGCACCAGTCATTATTGTGAGTGAATACCCTTAAGAATGGGTGTATTTTATGATGGATAATTGTTAGTGGGGTCCATATAGGTGTGTTAGATCCAGTGGGGGGATCTAGAGAGATTTTCTAAGGTCCTTTTGAACAAGCCCTAGCCTAAAGACCCTAGGAATGAGGGTTTGGTGTCTAGAAGAAGAGGTAAGTGGTAAGGCCCTAAAAACTTGAAAATATATTGTTTCCAACCCTTATGCAAGACTGTTCCTTGGTTACGAAATCATGCACCTTTATCTTGTTAGGAAATTCTAATATCAATCATTTTGATCTGCTTACTAGATGCTCCCATGTTGTTTTCAATGTTGATAGTTATGGTATAGGTATTGCTTATAGTTTTAGGATTCTCATGTCCAAGGTGATATCCCAACTTTCCATCAAAAGCACAATAATGCAACACTAGGCACATAGATTTGTTGGGCCCTAAATTAAATCACACCTTCCTCATATTCTTGATAAACCTATTGTCCAAATCCACAACTATCTCATTGGTCCCTTTTCTTATGATTGTGAACTCAAGTATGGAAATTTTGGATCTATCCTATCTCTAATTGCAATCCAAAGACTCTCATATATTCTTCCCATGAGTCAATTTTGTTTGTTATTGGACAAATTTGTATTCCACTCCCTTGCACCATCCTCAAGGGACTACACCAATGTTTTATTATAACATCCAAAAGATCAATTTCACAATCATTTATTATATTAATAAAGTGCCTAAGTTGTTGCTCTTTTAAGATTGCATTCTTCCCTTGAAACTCAAGAAATTTCCCTATGGTCTCCTTAAGATTTAGATTAGGATAGTCAAGAATACCATAAAGGTCTAGTTGTGTATATATGTCTGTTGTCCTCAATTTTGAGTTCACAAAATTGTGGCAACCCTACGGAATTTTCTTGTCACTTCGTAGGAGTATCCTCCTTGTTTTGAACGTTTCGATAAGTGTGTTAATAAGAATGATTCGTTATCCCTGAAAAATCTCTTGTAACACATGTTCATGCATTCTTTTCATTCTTCTCTTTTGTTTTCGATCTTGTTTTTCCCTTGAGTCAATGGCCCTTTTAATTACGCTCGTTTCGAACTAACTTAGACATCAAATGGAGTTTTATAGCTCAAGTTATGATGTAAAAGGTGGGGTTTTTCCAGCTGACTGCATATTCTTTAAAATCCTTATAAAAGTGGGGTTTTTGAAGTCGATTGCATGAGTTCGATTTATTTTTAATATGTTAAATGGATTCTAAAGTCCGTTTTCAAATTTCAACTCATTTCGAGTTGATTTGACTATAGTTTTTAACGTTTTCCTGCAATTAGCTTTTAATCTTTTAATTTCATGTTACTTTATTTAAATACTATATTTATGTATTAATTAATTCAAATTGAAAAGGCTTAAGTGTTAAAAGTGTGGTTTTTCTTCTTCACTGCATATCATCCATATGCTAAACACTTTAAAAATCTCGTTCTTAAGTCTTTTATATTAAATATGTTCTTTTTATTAATGACTGCATAACACATTTCATGTTTTTAAACATATGCAGATGTTTTTCTAAAAAGCGTATTTATTTATTTCTTCCCATAAGTGTTGAATTTCAATATGTCTACATATACATCTTCATATGAAAACATTTTGAAAAGATGCGCCTACCTTTTATACGTCGAATTTTGAACTTGTTACATATGTTTCAAACACATATGTAATGACTTTGAAAGAAAATGTTTTTTTTATGTTAAACCCAGAGGCATTGATTTTTCAACTCATTACATATGTTTTAACATATGTGTAATGGCTTTCAAAAAAGGCATTTTTCAATATAAAGCTAAGGGCGTCAATTTTTAGCTTTATAACATATGCAATGTTATTCCAAAACTTGCGTTTTTAAACTTCCTTCTAGGGCGTCGATTTTGGGATGCATGAAATACATTTTCACATGTAATGTATTCAAAATTAAACATTTTTTTTTATTCAGAGCTGGGTGTCGATTTTCAAATGAAGTGCATATATTAAAAAGTATGTGTTATGTCATTCTAAAGGAGCGTTTTTAATACCAAGTACAGGGCATCGATTTCAAAGACTTCCGCATTTGTATTTGCCCTATCAAACTTGCATTTTCAGCTTCATTTGAAGGGGGCATCGATTTTATTGGGTGTTGCACATGTTGTTAGCATATACATAACATATACAATGTGTTCAAAATAGTTCGCATGGAGCATTTTTCTTCCAAAAACACCTCTTTAGGAGAAGAGTTTGATCATTTTTCTTCATCCTAGCATTCAGCAAACTGATTTTGGTGAGTTCTTATTTGTTTTTGTGAGTTTATTTCATCATTTTCAGTTGTGTAAATGCCCTACACGTCATTTTTCCTCTTCATTGCATATGCAAGAAATGGTCAAACGGTTGCTATTTTCGGGCATTTTTCTTCTCATTCTTCCCCACTTGGCTATGTATGATCATTGACTATCCAATTTTGAGGGAGAGAGACTAGGAAAATGGATTATTTATACTCTTTCTATCCACTCTTTTCTAAATCCGGGAATCAATTGGATTTATTTCAGATTTGGCTCAAGATTTTAAGAGATTTTATCTTGGCGATTGAGGTAAATTTTTCCTTTTTCTTTTTCTTATTTTTCTTCCAAATTTGTTTATTCTACATGTAAAGCTTGCAATTTTAATTTACATGTGATAGAATATATGTTTCTTCAATTCCCATTCATCAAATTTTCAAAGATGCATGTGCAAGGACTTCAATCTTTCTTGTACTTGCAATTGGGATTAAAAACCCCATTCTATACAAGTCAAATGCAAGTTATTCATGTGCTATTTTCCAAATCCACTTGCATAAAGTCGTTGTCCCTACCACTACCATATGACGTCAAACTCATAATGGTGGTCAATTTGATACTTCATTATAAAATGCATCCTTCCATTCATTCATTATCCATTCACTACACATCTCTTGTTGTCCCCATGTGTAATTACCCGTGAGAAACTTGTTCTTGAGTTCTTCTTGAGCCAAAAACCATCCATTTTCCCAAAAATCAGTCATCTCCATACACTTCTTGATATTCTCTGATGAATCCTTCCCATGAGGATGTTCTCATTTTGTGGGATTTCTATGTCACAGCTTCTCAGTCACAGAAAGTTATTATGTCTAAAGGGATTGCACTTCCAAGAGAGAAAGAGAAGAAAAAGATGAAATATCAATATGATTCATACCATAACTCTATTCCACCTTCGCAACTGATCTCCTTTTATGATGAGGTGAAAGATAGATATTTCCCATATGAACTTTGAAGATTTTCTTCAAAGAGTAGATGTTGCAGTAACGGAAGATATGCTCTCAATCAAACAGAGTAGCATTCATCTTGTCTCGGCATTCCCATTGGCTGCCTTGGAACCAGAGTTCGTGTTTGCTTGCGCAAAGAATTTTTATCCTACTTCCAGAACCATTAAGGATCAAGACGGTAAGACCATCATCAGTCTAGATCTGAAAACGGTGGACAGAATCTTCAAAGTACCAATAAGTCCTATCACCATCAACATCACTAAGCAGAAGGCTCTTGACAGGTGGAATGAGGATACTCCTTCATGCACAAAATTCATAAATGAGAACTGGCTGCTCCATAAGAGGCCAAGCATTGCAAGATGGCCTAAGGGGATCCGGTGCACTGAATTTAAGGAGGAAATCAGCGATCTTATTACTAAGGGAAATAGGTCATTAGTTCCAGTATGGGAGTATTATCCTTAGCTTGTCTTGAAGGCTAGCCGTTCACATTACCGCAAGGTACAGGATGCCTTTTATGGGCATTTCATGTGCATGTTTGACAAAAGTCTTCTGAACCAGTGGGTGTCAGATGAGGCATGGGTCAAAGTTAATGAATACGGCTGTCTGTTCCTCCAATTTCCTAGCTTCACATACATAAGGGTGGGCTATTTCAAAGGTGAGCCACATACATTACCAAGGTATCCTACGGATAAAATTATACTCATGGAGCTAGCCAGGCAACTTATGTCCATTCAGATGCATCAGAATGCATTGCATAGACCCGGTGTGGGGATTTCCTCTCGAAATCCATTGAAGATTGGCGGATACTCAATTGATACAGTCCCTAAAGCTAAGAATATGGAGTATGAGCTTCAAAGGATTACCTTGAAGAAGTTCATGGCTAGAAGTCACTTTGACTGGCGAGGGCTCAATGACAAAATGAGGAGACAATTTGTGCATGTTTACAAGTTGGAGGATATTTGGATAGATCTTCGTACTGAGACAGACATACGGAGAATGGATTATCAACACTTATCCATTAAGTAGATTATTGATTTTAATCTTGTTGATATTCCCCCAGGGGTTGAGGATGATGATAACATCCTTGATCGTGATTATACCCACAATCATGTTGAGGACTTGCCCATCTCATCTCCTTCTTGGTCTGGTAAGGAGAATGTTTCTATCTGGGATCGCTTTCAGTCAATACTTGCAAATACTAATATTTGGTTGAAGCAAAGAGGGCTAAAAAGCATTAAGGTAAGAGCCGGAAAGGATTTTGATCATGGTGGTCCGGTTGGTAAGGGATCAAAAATTAAGGGGAGGACCAAAGATGGTGCCTCTTCTTCTACAGTTGATCATATTGTTCATGTTGTACCCACTCTTCCAAAGCTCACTATTAAGGGAGGTAAAGACACCGGGAGAGTCCTTGAGATTAAGAGCACAGAGTTTGAGAGGATTCAAGTTGAATCCAGTGATGATGACATGCCCGACTCACCTAAGGTATCCTCACCAGATGTACTTCCTCCAGATATACTTCCTTCTATAGATAAGTCAGCTACCATCACTGTTCTTGATTCAGCACCAGCATCAGATGAGTCTCCTAATTCACCTATGGGTACTGCTGCGGATGAATTTACTACAAGACTCACACCTCCTATGGATTTGGTTCTGGTAACACTTGCATTACCTATCTCATCAGCTACTCCCATTGTCATATAGGAGGAGTCTTATCACAGTTTCAAGAGTGTGTTTGACGCATACTCTATGACTATCCTGTCCATGGTTACCTCCTCTGTGATAGTGTTGGACACTACTCTAGTGCAGGTGGATCATTTCATATCAGAGGTTACTCACGGTAGTCCTACTCCTATGGCTATCTTGATAGAGGCTTCTCCTCTTGTTGCCACAGTTGCACATGCAGACTCAATTACCACTCTGGTTGTTGCATCTACAGAAGTAACTTCCTCTTCTTTCTCTTTACCTCCTTGGATCACTGTCATAACACAGAAAAGAAAGAAGGAAGAGATTCCTTTAGAGGGCTTTGATTTCAAGCATGCTTCTAAGCCAAAAGCTCCCAAGAACAAGAAGGCAAAGACAGTCTCAAGAATTGTGGTGGAGGACAATTCCAAATATGCTGAGATTGTTGAACCTTTGGTTGATGAAATTATAGACAGTGTGCAGCTTTCTTATTTCAAGATCACAAGAGTGGAATTGGGGAAACAGACATGGTTGAGCTGTCAACAGGATGCTCAAGATGTTGTCTTGCAGCTCTCTCAAAGAAATGATCAGCTTTGGGAGAAGAAGAATAAATTAAAAGAAGAAAATGTGCGCTTGCTCGAGATCATTAGCATGATGAATAACTCATAGAATGCAGCCCCGATTTCAGTCTCACATCCCGAAGACTATGACAAGCACCATAATAAGGCCAAGGCAATTGATGAATGGTCTACACAGATTGAGATGCAGGGTGTACAAGTGATTAAGGATTCATTAGAAGTCCTAAGGCATATACGCATCACTGCCAATGAAATAAGGGAGCTTATTTCATCTTTCCAGCAACAGTTGTAGATTCTGAGTGATGATCTTAATGTGTGGAAGACTTTACAGGGCTTTGATCTTAAGAAATTATGTCAGCTAGAAGTTATCTCTTCTGATGATTCGTATTTTGAATCTCTCGATTTAATGGTTAATAAAGAGAGAGTATTGATTAAGTTGACCACAGACTTACAAGATGTTTTGAGATCATGGGAGGAGCAAGAGTATCATATGGTGAGAGAATTTGAGAAGTTGTCCTGTGATGTTTCTTCCAAGGATGGTGAGCAGATCAAGGGGGAGATCATATTGGCAAAGTTCTCACAGATGGTGCACTTCCACTCAGATGCTGATGATTTTAGTCCTGCTACTTTGGATTGGTTCATGGAGTGCAAATTATCCTTGAATCAGTTACAGAGACAAGCAACTGGATACACGAAATCTCACATTTTGCGAAAGGCAATTGCAGTTGCTCATCACACAGGAGCCCCAGATTCATCTGATATACATGAGTCTTTACGAAAGTTTGAGGCTTATGTAAATACTCTTTGATGTAATATTCTAGGTGTCTAGGACACCTTTTTTTTTTAATGTTTTATAGGTAGATTGGTAGATTGCATGTAGTTCATGAAATGTTTGTAAATACAGGAAAACATATTTTTGTATGCATAAGTCATGTAATCAAGTTACAAGTACATTAAGGCTTGTGACATTGAATAAGTCAAAATAGTTAGTTGTTTGAATAAGTCAAAGTGGTTAAGGGTTTCCCTTTTTCTCTCCACTTTTCTCTCTTCTGTTTTCCTATTTAAAGAAGAGAGCTCTTTGTAAATAGTTTTATCTTTTGTTGAAAACAATCAGAGCCTATTGAGAACTTAATTGATGAAAACTTTGAGTTTCATTGTATGAGTTTTTGAAAGTGAATAAAGGAAGCAAGATTCTTCAAACTTTGTGTTGTAAATCTTGAGATTAAATAATGTTTTCTTATGTTGCATTATTTGATCTTTCTCAAGTTCATTTCTAAAGCTAAGCTTGTGTGCATCATTAGAGGCTTCAATTCATTTTCTGAGAGACTTTGAGCTACAGAAGGGGAATTGCTATAATAGTAGTGGCTGCAAATGTTTGGAGTTGAAGACTTTGAGCTTTAATTTCAAGTATTTTCTTTTATTTTCAGGATTAATAGTGAGAGACTTTGAGCCTCACTATTAGTTCTTGTTACTTTGAAATAGAATCAATCGCAAGAGACTTTGGGCCCTTGTTATTGATTCACCAAATATATTAGTAACTGCTGCCTTAGGCATTGTTCTTATGTCAATTACTAAGTCACCAGTATTATCGTAGCATGTACTTTTTGTTGAATTTGGAAGTAATAGTTATATGTGAATCATTCCTGAAATAAGAAGAATTGATTGAGAGAACTACCCCTTTTATAATTTCAGTTAAGTTCCTGTTGAAGCCACCTACGGTAAGAAGGGAGCCTCCCCTATTGCTAAGAGGAGAGATTTATCTCACTATACCGTTGTCTAAAGACATAATTTTGTAAGGTGTAGTCTTAGTGGCTTACAAAATTTTTAGCCAACAATGTCAAGTATAAGGGAATACCTTGCTGGTAGGAACCATTGAGCCTATCTCTTGATCATGTCTATAATGAGACCTACCTCTATGCATAAGTCTTCTAGCATAATAAGTCAATCTAAAAGGTATTCTAGAAATTCTTACCACATTGTTAGCAAAACCATTCAAAGTGCATAGATACTCTCACTAATGAAAAGAAAAAAAACATTGTATAATTAAGCAAAGCAACACAATTCCAAAAAATTCTTGATAGGTAAAGTTGCAAAATCTTTCAAAGGAACTCTAGGTTAGTGTCCCCTTGGCAATGGACATTTGTTGGCATAATTTGACAAAGTACTAACTACACTCGAGACAAGAACCAAAATTAATACATCCTCAACAACAACGCCATATGTTATCTCTCAAAGTAGTGGAACCCCAAACCCCTCATGACAAACTACACCTTAAGTACTTGGGATGCCAACTAAGATGGATAGCTTAAGGCCTATGGTTGGGAAACGAGAACAATAGACCAATATATGTCATTGTTGGCTGCAACTAGACCACTAAGACCTCCAAATGACCCAATGAGAACCTTCTCGCATATGCACCCAAAGATTATTTTTGTCTTGTTTTGATTAACCCCCTACTATTTGCCAGGGCGGATGGTTCTCCCATCATATGTTGTAGATGTTTCATATCATGAAATAACAAATAACACAAATTGAAACCCAGATGATGGGCTTGAAGACATGGTTCATAAGGCGGCTTTGCAATGTAGATGGGAGCATTCTAAGGCCCAAAAAGATGACCACAAATATCTTGTAATGGTTCCTCGTCGTGTGTCTAGAATGTTGTTTTGGAGAAGGGCATTGAAACTAAATCTTTATGAAAAAATATTGACCAAGATCTTATCAAATTTTATCTCCAAAGATAAGAAATAAGATACTATAAATGGATTGCACCAGGTATATAAATTTTCTGAACACTTCATACAAGATTATAGTTGTGGGTGCGGAACAAACCTAAATGAAAATCCTTACAATGCAGATAATGTGGTCCAAATGAAAACACATATAATCCTCCTTCGCGCGCTGCCCTTCTTCGTCATGGGGAATATTAATGGAGAGATAATGCGCATGGTCCAAATGAAAATGCAGATAATCCTCCTTTGCACGATGCCTTCTTCGCCGTGGGGAATAATGAAGTGACAAATAAAACTTTTTTTAAAAGTTATGCCCGTGTTGGTCGCAATTTCGACCAACGTGAGCATGGATTAAAAAAAAATCAAATTTTTCCTTCTATAATCCGACCAACCAAAACCTTTTAATTTGTTGGTCAAAAATTTTGGTGGAAAAATAAGGTCAAATGTACTAGTGTTAAGTTTGGACATCGATGATGGTTTACCCTTGCTAAAGTCATTGGATTTGTTTAAATCATAAGGTTTGGATGTCTCTTGTTGTTTAGTAGCTTGGAGGCCACTAGTCAAATTGAAGATAGGTTCCTTAGGTTGGTTTGTAGGTGTGTCGACTATACCATCATTCACTACACGTTTGTTCTTGTTCCATGATTGTGATTTACCCTTGTCTTTGCCATTGTTATTGTTGTGATTGTAGTTGTTGTTGTTAGACTCTTCCTTGTTCAAACTAAGTTCACCCTTCTTAACTAGAACATCCTCAATTCATAGGGCACTTTCTATCATCATGTCAAATGTGGCAAAGAGTTGCTTTCTAAGCTCATAGTGTAATTCAAGAACAAGGTTATTGACAAAAATATCAATCTTCTTAGTTTTAGGAATTTGTCTAGGGTAACGTGAATAAAGCTTCCTCCATCGTTGAAGGAAAGCAACAAGGATTCCCCTTGACGTTGTTTGATGTTGCATAGATCCAACATAATGACCGCATGTTGAATTTTGTAGGAGTATTGTTGAACGAATCTTTGCACCAGTTGGTCAAATGACTTAAGTGGAGGAGATAGTTTAGTGAACCACTCCATAGCTTACCCACTAAGACTCCTAGGAAAAAGTCTCATGAGGTAAGTGGGTTCGTGCAAGAATTCCATACTTATTAAGCAAAACTCCCTAACATGGTCATGGGGATCTCCACTACCATCATACTTTCATATTTTGGAAATTCAACCTTACGAGGAAAAGGAGGCATGCATAAATCTTTGTCAAAAGGAAATGAACATATAGACTCAAGTGAAAAAGATGTCCTTGGTTGTTCTTTCTCCTTTCTCAAGTGTAACATTTCTTTCCCCATCTCTTCCATTTGTTTGATGACAATCTCTAAGAGTGATGGTTCCTCATTTTGGATCAAGTTCTCAACATTGAAATTGTGTGGCAATTTTACTCCTTAAGAAGCCAAGTGCATGAAGAATTTGTCTTTGTCTTGATTCAAGGTAATTTCATGACTTTTTGTAAATGTTTGTCTTGTTGGAATTGTAGGATGTCTTCCTCAGTTATCTCAACATCTAAATTATCGCTTTGTGAACCATGTCTAGTGTGTTGAGAGGCATGTTGTGAACCATGTTTAGAAGCGTCATGATTAAAATATTGGTCCAAATGCTCTTGATTCCCTTGTCCAAAATGTTTGTCTCCTAATCATTTAAAAAATTCATCAATCTTTCTATTTTGCTCTGCCATGGTTAAAGTGTAAGAAACATCGTTTTCCGACCTAAGTGAGGAAAGTGTAGACTCACTAAAGGTATTAGCAAAGGGATTAAAACCCCAAGGTTCTAGCTCTCTTCTAGGTGACTTGTCCAAATTTGCCTTGGGTTGCTTTCCTTGGTGAATCTAATATCTAGTTGTAATCGGCATGAAAGTAGATGCAAGAAGCCAATAGGAAAACTTGAATAAAGTTGATTTTAAAACTAGGTAAGCAAAAGGTACACTTGTCCAAAGTGATGATGATGAAAAAGAAATGATAACTTGCTATGAGATGTCCAAGTTGAGGGCCTGAATGCCCAAGGTATGACACTCGCAAACAAGCAAAGATAACTTGCCACAAGGTGTCCAAGCTGAGGGCCTGAATGCCCAATGTACAACGCTTGTAAACAAGCAACAACTCTATGGAAGTTACAAAAAATTTGCTCATGATTGCTCTTTGGGAGTGGATTTTTAGGATATGATGATTGGGACTAATCAAATTAGTACCCAATAGACATTGCAACACATCATACAAGTATTCTTATTATTTTGTAGATTTTCTAAGCGCATTTTGTTTAAAAGAAGAAAAAGTAGAAATGACAACTTGGCTAACATCTTCCTTTGAATCATTGCTCTTTGACTACTTGGTTAACATTTTCCTTTGAATCATTGCTCTTTGAAAAAATGCTTGTCATTTAAAATGTTGAAGGACAAGAGAATTGAGATCATGAAGCACATATAGATACTTTTATAGCTAGTAGTTTGGATTCAACTATTTTCACATGTGTATAAAGATCCCTAGTAAATGAAAAATTGGGAAGGTACATACTATCAACAATTGGCTTAAGGAATCCCTTGACAAAGATATTTGGCAATTCAAGATCATGTAATGGATTATAGATTTAAAAGACAAGAATTGAAATTCTATGACATAATCATTGATGCATTCACTAGATCCTCGTGCACAAATAGATCAAAAATAGTAACCAACACTCATATTTACTTTGAATTGGTTCAAGAATACTTTAGTCAAATCATCAAAAGTATGTATAAATCAACAGGGTAATAAGAACCACTCAATAGCATAATTTTTTAATGCCTTAGAAATAACTTAGCCAACAATCTACCCCATATAAAAAATTCTACACCATCATATTGAAGGATCTATGTACTTAGGATCACCTTTGTCATCATGCATTGGAAAATGAGATTCCACAAAATCCATAGGTAGAAGATATGTAGCAATCTCGAATATCAACATCGCATGCCTAGCATCTTCAAATTCATTCTAGTTTTGCCCATCGAGCATTCTATCCACTATTTTCTTAATCTATCTTTTGCATTAGTGCATCAGAGGTAGAGAAGAGAACTGAGACAAGGAAAGGTTGAGGCCACTTGGATGAATGTGGTTAGAGACTATTGAATAGGTAGCAGTATAATTGATATAGTGAATGGAAAAAGTAATGTAATAAGGGACGTGCATGGGAATAGATATACGACTGGGGTGATAAACGATTATGATAGAGAATGAAATGATAGAAGTGGGAATGTCACAATAAAGAGGAGCGGAGGATATGGTAGGTTGGGTGTTAGTGGATGAACTTGGAATACATGAAGTGGGATGAGAGTATGCGGGATGAGAGTATGATGGAAGGGTGTATTTAGGTGTTTGGTTATGCAGAAGAGTAAAGAAAAAGGATGAACAAAATGTAATTGTGTAATAGTGGAGGTAGGGGTAATACTATGGGATGAACATGTAATGAAGCATACTTGTGGTTAGTGGTTATGGTAGGACTTTAAGTGTTAGCTAAAATAGCAAAATCTTATTGATCACATAGGCATCATAATCACAATCATCCAAATGAGTTTCAACACAGACATCTGAAAAGACTTCATTATCCAATGGGATGGCATAGTAGGGATAGGATGATTACTCCTCAAAGGGATATTATAAACCCAAGCAGCTTGTGGCATAAACAAAGCAATATTGTTATGAGAAAAAATAAGGTAATAAATCGTTCACATTTAAAAATTAGAAAACTAATAATATGTTAATCTTGAAAATGGAACATAATTTGAAATCCAAGCGTATGCAGTTAAACCCTAATAAAATTTAAAAAGTGATAAATTAAACTACTGCACAAATCAGAAAACCCTATTGATAAAGAATGTATAACAATAAGGTCACACCCTAAGGGTCTTAACAGTAGATGTGTTCACCAAAAGCAAAGAATTGATTCCTTTCTAAATGAATCTAGGCGAATTCAATTAATGTACAATTCACTAATTAACCTAAATTCCATTATTTTGAAAGAGCCCAGAATTGATAATTGAAATATTATTATTTTTAGTTAAATCCAAACAATAGGCGTGCGTAGCTCTTGATTCAAAAACAATTTGTGGAGGATGATGTCCACAATCAATTGACCACAACAGAAAAACTTACACTTCTGATTTGCTCACTATCTTAAAATCATAACAAACTCAAAATTCTTTACCAGTCACACTACCAAATGGCTCAAGATCAACCCTAAGCAAAATACATTCATCATCAAATGCATAACCAATTCTTAAAGAATCATTCTCAATAGTTGAAATTCAGAATGCAACCTATCAGCATTCCCACAATAGTTAAAATTCAGAGTCGCAGTGTGTAAACAAAATAAGTAGATCTTCTACCGGGTTAGTATTGAATTGAAAAGTCAAGCAACACCATGCATCTGATATGATCAGCAGTATCAGAGGTTAGTGTTGGCATTTTTTGAAGGACACAATCTATGGGCAAATACAAACAGTGAACACCTCTTAACCTGGTGATTAATTTTGATTACATCCGCCGAAGGAAAGAGGGCAGAATAAGCTCTATCCATGTTTGACTTTAACGTGGTACTCTTAGAAATTGGCTGATTGTGAAAATATAACATATTTGTTAACAATTTTCTCTTTTTAAATATTTTTACTCCTGCAGTAAGAAACATTTCAGCTCCCTATAGCAGTGGAAGTTTATAGTGCAATCACTAGAAAAACTCACAATTTTAAAAGAGTATGGAGCACAGCCAATTCTTGTTACAATGGTGAAATTACTTCCAATTCTTTGTACGTGGGATTCTGCTGATGATAATTGTATGAGTTTTGTAATGCTTAATGGTCTATCATCATGAGGTTTAATACTCTAAATGAATTAAGAAATTGCATTTTAAGTTGAAGCAACCGGATTGAGTATGTGAACAATGCAGCTCAATAATACAGCTCTCAGGTCTTTCTGCTCTTTCATATCAATGTACAAATATAGATTATATTTTAGCAACAAACAATTGAAATATAGGGATCCACTGAAGTTTGAAACAAGTAAAGAATTGACCAAAATATGCAAGTGAATATATTTGTATTTTCAAGATATAAAAATTTTAGGTACAATATTACAAGTCCCAGAAATGCCATATCCAGGAAATCACTAGGTATAAATTTGGAAAAGTCTATTTATTTCCGCAGCCAATATCAGTTTCTACAAAGCCTGGTTGCAGACCATTTTTTGGTAGAGCCTCTAGAGCTTCAGTGGAATCTTCCCCTATTAGATTAATTTTTGGGCTGGAATTGCCACTTTTCCAGCATACCAGCACTATATACCAAAATAAGTAACATGTTTGTGGTATCTAATATTCTAATTTCTAATACCTACTATCCCACATGGGGAAAAACCCCAAGAAGTACAAAATAGCTTTGTCAAAGACCATCTGTTCTTCTGCATAACTTGCATCCAAAACCTTTCAAAAAAATTCCTTCGTACTTGATAGGGGCACTGCTACTGAGAAAAATTGTATTTACCCCAAGGAAAATTTTTCAATGCCAATATGTTATACAGCAGTGAGCTGGGGACCTGCTTCTCCTTTTTGATCTAAACCTCAAGCTCACAATAGTCTTTATTGCAATGTTACATAGCTAAATGCTTCATTTTTACATGCCATACAAATGATGGTAGAAATAACAAATAACTATACTCCGAAAAATAGTTACTGCCTCTAAAACAACAATTTGACGGCACAGCCATCTTTTCTCCTGTAATTGTCAAAAGATCTTCCAAAAATGTAAATACTAAAATACTGATAAATATTATTTCTTCAAATTGGTACGGGAAAGAATTCGTTTTCCGTATGGACAGCTTCGCAAAGTTGGTAAGTGTGGTCGAATTGCTTCGACCAATGCAGCATGAACTGCCACCTGGTTCTGTACAAACAAAATATGAAAGCAACTTTTAAATTACAATCTGAAATCTAACCTAGTGACAAGATCAAGAGTGCTTCATTCAGTAGTTTTTCTCCCTCTTATTGGTTTTGTAAAGGACAATAAGAAAGAGGAAAAATGAATGTCAAGGGAAAGCACACCTTTGAAGCTCCCAAAGCTGACTGGACAACATAATTACCATAAGCATCCTGTAAAAGTTCCCCAAGTTGGGAACTATTTAACAGCTCCTGAATTATAGCTGCACGGTTCTCTTCTTTAGCTTCCTTCAGACACTTCTCTACAACATTACTGCTGAACTTTTGCATTGAAAGCAATGCATAGTGACCTTTAAGTTGAGCAATGACCTTCGCAGTTGCCCATGGGATTCCAAATTCCAAAATATACTGGACAACATAATTTCTGTAAAACCAAAATGAAAATGAAACATAATTGTCATATTCATTAAAACAAACTAGCACCTTTATTCCTTAAAAGCACATATGCATTATGCCAGTTTCTAGTTTCAATAACAAGAAGAAAAGTTTTAGGGGGGTCCTTTAAATATTTTTGTTGGATGAATGAACATACAGCAATAATAAAATGCATGAAGTTTATCTAGTCTTTACATCAAATATGCATTGTTGTGATTATATAATTGAAATATTTGTACTTCATGAAGTTTTATTCAAGCATTGAATAATCTGAAAAAGACAACCCATGAAACTCTATCTGGCAAATATGGGTGGCAACCAGCCATAATCATTCTATTTATGAAAGGTAATCATGTATGCCAACTTCCACATTAGATATTTACCCTTATTTTATTATTGACAAGGATTAAGCTTTGTCAATAACAAACTGCATAAGGGGGAAGACCTAGGATACTAGGTCCTCCACCTAGGACCCTTGGGTCCGGGTCTGCTTCGTCCTAGGTCAAGCTCTGGATGTGGTCCCCTGTGGGTTTGGACAGGGTCCACTCCATAGACTACGGGTTCAGTTTGCCAAACCCGGGAGGTTATTTAGCCACCTGTGGCAGAACCAGAAGAGTATTTGGCATGATTTAATTATTATTTTTTAACTTTTAACTTCTTTTTTTTGCCTTTTTTGGTCGACTCGACCTCCTAACCCTATATTTGACCACTAAAAATACTAAAAAGTTGAAACCGATTTCATTTATGCATTTGTGAATGAAAAACAAAACTTCTTGCCTCCATTGCTGAAGTTTCTTGTTTGCTTGCCATTGCTCAAGGAGAGTTAAAGGCCAATTGTTGCATGCTCTAAGCTGGTTTGTGTGATATTCCTACATGGTTGCAAGTGTTGAGAACTTCTCAAAGACATTGAAGAGGAAGATTTCAAAAAAAGAGGTAGGTTTTTGTTGTTTTTTGTTTGTTTTCTTTTATTGTTTTTCTTTCCTTGCATTTTTTTAAACAAAATGAAATCTCTAGTTTTATTTTATTTTTTCGTTTCTGTTTGTAGTTTTGTATGTTGTTTATAGATTCATAGAATGTCAAGTGCTTTTAGCTTTGGGAACTCCTGGTTCAAAACAGACCTGAACTATCAGAATAATATTTAATTAATGGTCAATATTGTAATATTAAGTCTAGTTAGATAGTTTCTAAATTAGTCTTCAGTTATCGATTGTTTCTTTAGGAAACATCATCAATGTAATAACCTATATATGCAGATTTCATTCTTTGAATAAATTCAAGCAATTACCATTATAGCATGGTATCAAAGTAGGAGACGTTTTTTTGAAAAAATTAATAATCCTAAATATTTTTGTCACAAAATTTTTAGTGCAAATTTCTCTTCGCCTTTCTGCACTTCGTGGGTAGTTCTTAAATCTGATCGCAAGCTTCTGCAAATTTTGTGATCTCAATTTCGTGTCGATCCAGGTCATGGCTTTCTGGGTTTTCATCTGTTACAAAACACGTTAAAGATTTTTATGGCCAGCATTTTCTTTCAATGACACCATTTTCTCTACATGCGTCGGCTCAAAAGATTGTTGTTTTTTGCTTCAAACTGTGAGTGATGAAGGGGTCGTTTATTTGTCATCTAGGGCTTGTGACAGTTCTCTGCTTCTTTGTGCCCTAGTTTATGCAATTTTAGGCGCAATTTTCACGCGTTTTTGCTTCATTCTTTACTTCACAGAAATTTACAAGGGTTTGTGATATGTTTTTTGGGTCTTAAACTCACTCGAAAAATTAAAGAAAATCACGTTCCTTTTTCACAATTGTGCTTCACAGAAATCTGCAAGGGTTTCCACATTTCTTTTTCGAATGCTCACTAATGTTTTCACTCCTATTTTTTGTGTTCGACATTTCTTCTATACTTGCAACTGAGATTTATTCTTCACCTCGACCTAGGGTTTTTGGATCTTGTTTGTGGCAATTTTTTTGATTGATTGTAATGTACCGAAGGCACACCCCAGCTGTACACTTCCACCATACCATATGACACACTTCCACCATACTAGTCAACACACTACCAACACACTTCCACCGTACCAGTCACCACTGTCACCGTACTAGTCAGCACTGTCGCGCACAGCACGCTACAATTCGGCACCCCTGGGCACTCAACACCTTCGGCACTTGGTACCTAATGACTGAATATTATACTTGATCTATTCAGAAATAAGAATGGTTATTATTATAATCCAAGGTAACATAATAGATCGTAGATCAGAGCATAAGCAAACCACAGGAAATGAAATGCTATCAATTGGGGACTTATATTCTCGGATTATATCTAGATGCACTAATTTGTCTCTATAACAAGACTTCACAAATTTGACAATGAAGTACAAAGTGAAATATCTGAAGCGATATCTCCAACGGCGAACTAGGGTGAGGAATGACTCCCACTAAAATTGCAAATACAAAATAGGGAGGGTCTTGCACCTTCGAAATTTCAAACAATGTCCAATTCCAACTGGAATCACAAATACATAAGAAACATAAAATCCATGACGTAATACCTACGGTGCCAGCCAATGCCTTATAAAGGCCTCCAAGAAGTTTCTCGAAGGGCTACAAAATAGCCGACATAGTTTATTTATTATTTATTACTTGGGCCCCCTTTAATTAATTAAAGCTCCTTTATAGTATTATTTAAATTTTGGGACCACTTAATTAATTAATTTAATTAAGTCGCTTTATTAAAAATTTGGGGACATCACAAATCCTCGCCACCCAATATCCAATTTGTAGCCATTCATTCTTGCATCAGTAATATTGTTTGGTATAGAAAGTTTATCTATGCATGATTCTGGAATTAGAGGAAGATCTGTTCGTGCCATCACAGTGCACTCGGAGAGTTGAGTTGCATGCTCACTTGGTTGTACGATGACTAGTCTGTAGGGTGGAGGTAGAGCGTGTGGAGTGCATGCAGTGTGCGGAGTACATTTGGTGTGCAGAGTGCGTGCGGGTGGCATGTGGAGTACGTGCGGTGTGCGGTGTGCAGAGTACGTGCAGGTGGCGTGCAGAGTACATGTTGTGTGTGGAGTACGTGCAGTGTGTAGAGTGCATGCGGAGTATGTACGATGTGTGGAGTGTGCGGGTGGCGTGCAAGTGCCCAAGGGTGCTGAATTGCAGCACGTGACATGCGACAATGCTGACTAGTACGGTGATAGTGGACTGATACAGTGGAAGTGTGCAGGCAGTGTGTTGACTGGTACAATGGAAGTGTGTCATCTGGTACGGTGAAAGTGTTTGTACGATTGGGGTGTGCCTTCGATACATTACAGCAGTATCAGAGCTAGTACATTATAATGATCAGGGTTGTCATGCATTGGGATTTGTGCCAAGAAACATTTTGTTGCCTTGGGATTTGTGCCTAAATCTTCCTCTATTTGTTGTGCATTGGGATCCATGCCTTGGGTTTCGTGCAATTAGAGTGTTAACCTCTTCTATTTGTCTCATTTTTCAAGCCTTGAAAAGCATGAAAGATGGCTTCTTTGACCAACATAATTTTGGATGGCAATCAGAAGTTCAACGGGCACAACTACATCTAGAAGCAACGGATGATGACGACTTTTTAGTATCAAAGCCTTGACCAAATTATTCTAGGCAAATCTACTTATCCTACAACGCTAGGTCCAGATCAAGACAAATTTGATGAGTAGAATTAAGCTATGATACTAATTAAATTGTCAGTCGGTGACGATCAATTGCCTCAGGTACCTCCAGGTTAAACAGATGCTGAAATATGGGAATATTTGAAAGGCCTACATAAAACGTTCGACAAGAGACATGCATTTTTTCCTAAGTTACTGGTTCAAGTTCAATTCTAAGTTCGAGTATGAAGAACCGGTTCACAAGTACGACAAAATTTTGAAAAGGGGTTTGGGTTCATTTGGGTTCATTAGTACAAAAACATGAAAAAATTATATATATACATATTTATGGAGCCTAGAAGCATGAGTTAAAATTAGATTGAACAAGGAATACTCCCTGTTAGGCTTGATTTCTTTGTCAATTCACATTTTGCACCATTAAATGAAGTAAACCATTGACTAAATGAAGTAAATGAAGCAAAAAAATGTCTAGGAATACTTCCTCTAGGGGCTGCCCAGACCAAAAGTTGAACTGTACTAGGACCAAGTACCAGTTCGAACTGGTGATGGTCCAGGAGGCAATTCCAGCAAACTGGGTAACTAAGATTTTTTCTAAAGAACGTGCTTTTCTCGATCATGATGGATGAGAGGATGTCCCTACAAGAGTATCCCACAAAAATCAAGAACATCCATGATCAGTTGGAGGCAATTGGTAGGACAACAGAGGAAGAAGTCATGGTAGTAATCACTCTGAAAAGTCCACCAAAGTCTTATGAGCACTTTATTGAGACACTCAACATTACCTTATCGCATCTATTGCTTTTGTTTGACTTCAGACAACTACCAGGTCGGTTGCCATGTGTTGAGTTTGGCGTTAAACTCTTTTTGTTGTCTCTGTCCAGAAAGGGACAAATGAAAACGTGGATAAATGCTGCAGCTGGGACTGGTGCAAACAAACGCATATACAGATGTCCTACGGAGTTCTGCCTTTTAACAGTTGAGCCGTTTTTTGATGCTGCCAGATGTTTGTAGACATCTTGAATAAAACAAAAGGAATGGTCGGGGTGTTACATTGAAGAATGCAATATAGGTGTGTAACGCACAGAAAACCGGATGTAGACTGTGGGTTTGAGTGTGTGCTGGGCCGTTTTTGACAGAGGACTGTCACGTGTTCATTACGGATTGACAGTCGGGTCTAAGGAAAAGCAAGAGAAGTGAGCTGATATGCGCATATGAACATGATGTGCAACCGTTGTTTGAAATATATATATCGTGCCATAAAAATATGTATCGGGGGCAAATCTGAGTGCTTGAACAGTTATTAAATCATTAAGTTTCACCAATACTCAAGTGCGCAAGAAAGAAACGAAATTCGTGTGTGGACACTGAAAGTATACTCTCCGACCTATTTTTCGAAAATAAACAACACAAGTTATGAACTGACCGTGGATTATAAGGAAGTCGCATTTTTTAAAGGCACTGATGAATTGACGGTGAACGAGTATATCTAAATCAACTCCGGCAAAGGAGAGTAATAAGAATAAGGACGTGTTTAGAAATCGGCAAAGCTGTAACGTCAAAACCGGTAGACTTCTGGAGTGAAGTCCATGAACATACGATGGTATGTGAAGGCGTATAATACATTGGTTTAAAAACGGAAGCAGCAGGCAATGTAACGGTACTAGAGAAAGAGTCAATCATTTTTGAATCAGGAGGATACTATGAACGGTTGTGAGAACAGAAGATGCCTGCGGCAATAGGTGTATGTCGTGGTCTGGATGCATGTAGGAATTAGCAGTCCTCGAATAGGAGAGACTGAGAATGAGCCGTTCTGGAGATCAGTAGTGGAAAAACAGAATGTTTTTTTTATACATGCGGTTTTGAAGGTTAAGTTTTTTTTGGGAGTTTTAAAAATGGTGGTTCACTTGAAATTTATATAGCCCGATATGAAGATGAAGCTGGGTGAAGAGGAATAGGAAGGGGACCATATACGATAGCAAGCAAAATGACAAGTTAGACAGAGATGAAGAGGATGTGCAGCAGGTGTGAGAAAATGACAGAAGTCAGTTTGACAAAGCTGTGACAGTGACTGTGTATTAAATGTTAGCAGGGACGTGAAGCAAAAAAATATAACAGTGGTGTGCTAGAGTTTTATGTATGAGCTGTCTTAAGAAGTGACTTAGAACACATCTAACGGCCTTTGAGTTTATCACAGTTATGAGTTTTTACACCTCAGTAAAGACATAGATACTTCGCTCTTGTTGTAATCCAGATATCATTCAATTGGGTAAGGTTGTAGCCTTACTAGGCAGGTTGGAGCCTGTTCCGAAGTGTAACTGAAAGAGTTGTAGCTCTTGTGTAAAGGGTTGTAGCCCTGTTGATAATGGAGTCGTGGTTTTTTAACCCAGTTGGGTTTTCCGCGTGATAAATTCTTTGTGTCATGTCTTCCTGATTGTGTGTGCCTTTTAGCTTTGATTGTTTTGTTTTAAAGTTTGAAACGCTGATTCACCCTCTCCCCCTCTCAGTATTTCTCCGTCTCTCAATTGGTATTAGAGCTAGTCACTCTCTTCCCGTGCTTAAAAGCTTGAGAGTTCAATTCTTGTGTCCATCATGTGTGCCTTAGAAGGTCTAGCTACAAACCGTGCCCTCTCTTTGATGGCAACAACTTTTCTTTCTAGAGTGTTCGTATGAAAACCTACATCATGTCTCTTGGCTGTGATGTGTACCTCAGTCTCGTAAATGGCTATAAAATCCCTGCTACTCCTATAGATGCTGATGATAAGAAGGAATTTGAAGACAATGCCAAAGCCATGAATGCAATCTTGTGTGGTCTAACTGAAGCTGAGTTTGTAAAGGTCATGCATTGCGACACAGCTAAAGAAATCTGGGATAAATTGCACAATGCATATCAAGGTGATGACAAAGTCAGAAAGGCTAAAGTTCAGACTCACCGGACTGTATTTGAAGGTCTTCACATGAAGGACAGTGAGAACATTGCTGCATATTTTTTGCGTGTTGATGAAGTTGTCAACGCTTTAAGAGGTCTAGGTGAAAAGGTTGAAGAGAAAACTGTGGTTCAGAAGATTCTTCGTTCTCTTCCCATGAGACTTGATGCTAAAGTCTCTGCTATTGAAGAAATGTCAGATTTAGACACTCTAACTATTGATAAGCTACATGGTATCTTGACTGCATATGAAATGAGGACTACGGTTGAAGGGTCTTCTAAATCTGAATCTGCATTTAAGGCTTCTAAAAGAAACAAGGACAAAGAGAACAATCCAAGTGAAGGCTCGGATGAGGACTCCAATGAGGAAATAGATTACCTCATTAGAAGGCTGAAAAAAGGCTTTAACAAAAACAAAGACAGATCTGGTGTGAAATGCTTCAACTGTGGAAAGTTTGGTCACTTTGCCTCTAAGTGTCCATTTGATAAAGAGGACAGCAATGATGAAAAGGAATTCAAACACCGGAAATCTAGGAGGTTTACCAAGAAAAATTGGAAGTCCGAAAAGGGTAAGAAGGTGCTATTTTTGAAAAATGACAGCGATGATTCTTCAAGCAGCGAGAGCGATTCAAGGATAAGTGAAGTCATGATGTGGTTGTTGATGATGTGGCTGTTGATGATGCTAGTTCTGAAGATATTGGAGATGATGAAGATGAAGTTGACCTTGAGATTGAATTGATCTCAGCTCTTTCTGAGATTAAGAAACTGAAAAAGAAAAATCTGAGTCTTGTGGATCTTCTTCAAGTTGAGAGTGCTAAAAAATTGAAGATTGCTACATCTCTTAAAGAGGCTGAAGCTCAGCTTATTGATATTAAAATTCTGAATGAGGAGGCCAAAACGATTCATGAGGATTTGGAAAATCAGATTCAAATAAAGGAAGATAACATTGCCAAGTTGGAAGTTGAAATTGTCGCTATGAGGAACATTGGTAAAACTTCTATGCTTTCAAGTGAAGAATTGTCTTTCAGCAGTGGTAAGGTTACATTAGATGACGTTCTTGGCTCTCAAAGACCCACCAAAGATAAAAGAGGTATTGGCATGCAATCTGATCCAAACACTTCACCACCGGAAAGTAGTCAGCCTACTCCTAACAAGGTAAAGAAACTTTTTTTCTATGGCTACTGTTTTGCTTGTAATTACTTTGGACATAGAGCTGCTGATTGTAGAGCTGTTCCATACAAGAATTATTATCAGCATCAAAGAAATGTTTTTAGGAAGTACAATATGATTTGCTACAGCTGCAATAAGTTTGGCCATACATCTAGATTTTGTAACAGCTACAATGCAGATTTATTTTATAATGTTGAACCTCAAAGAAGAACTAAAGTGACTACGGTTTGGAGAAGAAAGGTTCAAGAGACTCCACCTCTCTAATTGGTTGGTCTGGTTTCAGCAAAAACACTTCATTGTTGTATCTTTTGGACTGCTGGTATTGTTGTGTTTCATGGTAATTGATGACAAAGGGCGAGTAGAGCTTAAGGGGGAGATTCGTTCTGATTTGGTAGAGTTGTTTCAATTGGTTTAGTTTTATGAGGGAGCGGTTTCAATTTTGCAGTGCTTTCAAATTGGTTCACTTGCTCAGGGGGAGTTCTTCAGTTTTCGGAAATTGTTTCAGTTGTGTTTTAGTTGGTTTGCCATCAATGACATAACGGGGGAGATTGTTAGTTTTATGTCATTGATGAATCTTATGCTACTAGTGGGTGTCGTTGTCTGTTGTGTTTCGACAATGCTTAGTGGATCAATTGCAATGTGTCATCGCATCTATTGCTTTCGTTTGACTTTAGACAACTACCAGGTTGGTTGCCATGTGTTGAGTTTGGCGTCAAACTCTTTTTGTTGTCTCTGTCCAGAAAGGGACAAATGAAAACGTGGATAAATGCTACAGCTGGGACTAGTGCAAACAAATGCATATACAGATGTCCTACGGAGTTCTGCCTTTTAACAGTTGAGCCGTTTTTTGATGCTGCCAGATGTTTGTAGACATCTTGAATAAAACAAAAGGAATGGTCAGGGTGTTACATCGAAGACTACAATATAGGTGTGTAACACACAGAAAACCGGATGTAGACTGTGGGTTTGAGTGTGTGCTGGGCCGTTTTTGACAGAGGACTGTCACGTGTTCATTACGGATTGACAGTCGGGTCTAAGGAAAAGCAAGAGAGGTGAGCTGATATGCGCATATGAACATGTTGTGCAACCGTTGTTTGAAATATATATATCGTGCCATAAAAATATGTATCGGGGGCAAATCTGAGTGCTTGAACAGTTATTAAATCATTAAGTTTCACCAATACTCAAGTGCGCAAGAAAGAAACGAAATTCGTGTGTGGAGACTGAAAGTATACTCTCTGACCTGTTTTTCGAAAATAAACAACACAAGTTATGAACTGACTGTGGATTATAAGGAAGTCGCGTATTTTAAAGGCACTGATGAATTGACGGTGAATGAGTATATCTAAATCAACTCCGGCAAAGGAGAGTAATAAGAATAAGGACGTGTTTAGAAATCGGCAGAGCTGTAACGTCAAAATCGGCAGACTTCTGGAGTGAAGTCCATGAACATATGATGGTATGTGAAGGTGTATAATACATTGGTTTAAAAACGGAAGCAGCAGGCAATGTAACGGTACTGTTGTCGGGATAATTGTATGTACAGGTTATTATATTAGAAAAGTATTATGTTACTCTCGGTCGTTAGCGACCGAGAGATTAGACAGTTACGTCACGACGTTTCGGTCGTGACCCTTCGGGTACTTTATATACTCTCTCGGAGGTTGGACACGGGGATATGATTGTATGATCATTACGATGTAAATGTACTTGCTAGTATGGAATGATTAATGAAAGTATTTATTATTCTATGATACATTCTGTGTTTATTATATTTCCTGTACTGTCTGTGCAATACTAAGTTTACCCCAGCGGGTAAACATTTGGCGTCGTTGCCTAGACGTACTCGGGAAGAGAAGTGAGGAAAGGATTTATGCCCAATGTTTTAAATAAAGATAGAAATAAAAAGGCACGAGATGACGAAGGGGAAGCCGCACAGAAGGCTTTGATATCCACGTAGCAACGTGAACGTCGGTGTAGGCTCAGGCAACTTGCCAAGGACCAGCTTGCTGGAGGGTTGCCCGAAGGGGAACTCAGAAGTGGCACGGAAGGTGCAGAAGCCGAATTGGAACAGTTCATTTCGCCGGAACATCGAAGGGTGCGAAGTAGTGAAGAATTAATTGAGGAAACGCGAGCGTTGAAGACCTTCCTCCAGGAAGAACGAAACTGGTTTGAAGACTGGGTCCGTACACCACGTGCGGAAGACCGTGATCACGAAGGGAACCGTACAGCTGAGGGTGAGGGTGACGGTGACAGATCAGCCGAAGGTACCAGAGATAGTGCGACTGAAGACACTCGGGAGGCGCACGTAAACCCTCCATTGGAGCCCACGACTCCACACAACACAGCTCCACCTGTTACGGAGGCTCAACAAGTGCCATTAGTAAATACTACAAGAAGCAATATAGTAGGGGTGGGTGCGGGTACCACAGGCGGTGGTGCCAGACAACAAACGACCCAACCACCTATGGCGACTCACAAAGAAAAGTTGCCCAAGTTCCATGATGATGGAAAGGATGATCCAGTACGGCATTGCCGTACGTGTGAAACCATCTGGGCAGCCAACGGGGTAACTGACCAGAACGAATGGATGAGGCAGTTCCCCGCCACACTGAGAGGCGTGGCCATTGACTGGTATGCGGATCTAGATAGAACGAACATAACCACATGGGATGACCTGAAGGGGGGATTCGAGAAGGAATTCCGGCAAATACGAGATGATAATGAGATAGTCTCAAAGATTTATGGAACGAAGCAAGGGAAGAGGGAGACCGTACGAGCGTATGGTCGCCGGCTAAAGGAATTAGTCGGAAAGATGGAAAGCCAACCGGCTGACGGCCTAAAGAAGAGGTGGTTTGTCGAGGGCTTGAATCCTAAGCTACGACGGAAGATGAAAATTGTGCCTCCGACATCCTACAATGATGCATACAACCGGGCCATGGACCTGGAAAGCGAAAATAAGACGGCCAAAAAGAAGAAGAATAGATCTTCGTCATCCGAAGATGATACGTCCGAAGAGGAGAGTAGCAGTGACGAGAAGCCGAAGAAGAAAGTCACGGCCCTTCAGAAGGATATAGAACGGATGTTAAAAGAGTTTAAGACAATGAAGGGGACAACAAGCAAGGATGATGAACTGTGGTGCACGGATTGTAAGGAGAGCGGCCACACGAAGGGTGCCTGTCCCAAGAAGGCATTCTGTGACATCTGCCAAATTATGGGACATTCTACGAAAGAATGCCCATACAATCTGAAGGCGCGTAACCAGCAAGTGCTCTATACACAAGAACAACCATCCACACCAGGGGGGACGGAACCAAACAATAATGCATCTTCAGGAGGTTACCATGGCAACCGGCGAGGTGGAGGGAACAATAATAATTCCACCCGAAGCAAGGTCCAGTATGACGCGAAGGGATGCCCAATGATCCAATGTAGGGCATGCAACCAATGGGGTCACTACGCAAGTGAGTGTAACAATAGTGATGCCCCTCAGCAGCTGTGTCGGTGGTGCGGCCCTGGGGACCATGAAGATGCTAATTGTTCGAAGTCTGGCGTAGGGGCCAATCTGATTGATATTGAAGGCAACACACGGATTAAAGAAGCTATACTTGCTCTTACTCGAGGGCAAGCGAAGGAAGCCCGCTACCCCCATCCCCGAACGAAGAAGCAGAGAATGGCGGAGGCAAGGGAGGAAATAGAAAGGGCGATGAAAGCCCAACGGGGAGAGACACACGAATCATTCGGACCCTACTGCACAGACGTGGAGAGGAACATTGTACGGCAGATGCTTCAACTAGAGGTGCCTGTCAAGCTGGAGGACCTCCTATACACCATGTCTCAATTGGGAACAGTGTTGTTGGGTACAAAGGTTGATAAACCCAAACCGAGACACACGGATGCTTCCGTACCGGGAAACTCGGTGACAAATCCAATGTTGCTTGCCGTCAACAATGGCAGACATCCAGCCGTGGTGGAGATGGGCATCCTGGGCACCATCCTAACGGATACTATAGTAGACGGCGGATCCGGGGTAAACGTCCTCCCGGAGGACACATGGAAAAAGCTAGGAAAGCCCACTCTGTGGCCACCTACGTTTAATCTGCTAAGTGCTGACCAACACGGGATTAAACCCCTCGGCACGTTGATGGCACAACAAGTCACCGTGGGGGCACAACAAGTCACCGTGGGTGCACAACCATTTGTGCTCGACTTCGTGGTCATTCCATTGAAACAGAAAGGGTATGACGCCATACTCAGACGAGGATGGCTGGTGGCAACGAAGGCAAACCACAACTGGAAATGGAATACACTCTCGATGGAGAGCGGAGGCAAGAAGTTTACTATTGATCTCCGGACCCAGTTGGTGAGCGAGGAACTTGCCTCTTCCTCGGGATCGGAATCTGAAGGGGAGAATAACCCACGAGACGAAGGCAGAGAGGGGATGGATTCGAATGCCGAAGGCATACTAAAACTCGGAGGATGCCGTTCGGAGGATGACACGGATTCACTAAATGGATTGTTCCATTGGCAGCAGGAGGACTATGAGATGTTCTCACCCTCCTGTAATGCATTAAGCGTCGACGAAGAGGAGCTAGATAAATATCCTCCAAAGTACGGGGAGTATAAGGAAGGAGAAGCTACAATGGACACCGTACCCGCACACCAGTCTAAAAACAAGGAGGAACCCATCTTGTATAAAGAAGCAAAGTTGAAAGAAATAAACCTCGGGGATGAGAGAAATCCGAAAACCATCGTCATGAGAGACAACTGGAATCCTGTGTGGAAGATTATAGCCGTCAAAATCTTGATTCTTCTTTTTATGTACGGGAACGAGACCGTGGTCCCTATAGAATTTATGGTTCCAAGCTTTTGGATCGCCATTGAAAATAGACTCGGCGACAGGGAGAGGGAACGACTGCACACTCTGTGGGCTCTCGACGAACGGATACATGACGGTGGCAACAGGACCAAATTGAAACTTTACCCGAAGAGGATGGATCCGAAAGGAGGGACAGAGCAACCGAGAGGGACTCGGCAGGCTTCCGTACGGGTGACCAGAGAAGCCTCCGAACAGAAAATTGAAAAACACCCGTACGGCTATGCATGACAATATGGTGGAAAAAAAAAAATGAAAAAAATGAAAAAAACAAAAAACAAAAGAAAAAAAGATCAGACCGTACGATCGTACGGCATTCAAAAGTGCCACAGCATTGTAGGATGTCGTACGGCTGTCAAGTGTCGTACGGCAATAGCATCCATGCCCGTACGTTATTTTTAATGCAGCAGTCACCGTACGGAAGGAAATAAATAAATAAAAATGATACCGTACGATACCGTACTGTTCCATAAGACACCGTACGGCACCGTACATGGAAAATGTCAAGCTGAAAAAATAAAAGACCGTACGGTACCAAGGCGATGCATAAGGGTTAGATGGGCGTACAACAGCCAAGCCATAAGTAGGATACCGTACGGTTATACGGCCAGACCACACGCTACAGGAGAAATTAAAAAGCGCAAGGATATATTCGTACGGTCATTGCAGACGATAAAGAAGCCGTACAAACACATAGTTACAGCATTGATCAGTAATAATTTGGTTGTATCCGTACAATACAAAAGGGAGTCAGAGAGAGGGAATCCATACGACACAGACAAGAAGATGCATAAGGGTTTAGTACAGCATTGGGATGTGTGAAGGGGAAAGCATGAAGGAAGAAATTCATATGGTATTCTAAAAAAAAAAAAAACGACGACAAATCAAAACAGTTCAAAATGAATAACGTATGGTACCGAAGGGTAGGACATAATGAGGTAGTAAGGAAAACATAAGCGCTTTACAGAAAAGAGTGTGGGATCAGAAGAAAATCACAAAAATGGTGTGTTCCATAGACTTTTGTGTGGGTTTGAGAGTGCTCTGCCCCAGGACCCCGCGGGGGTGCTGCCCCTCGACCCCGCTGGGGGCGTTGCCCCCTAGACCCCCAGTCGGTTCAATTATTAGCCCTTGGAGAGTGTGACCTGTTGATGAGATCGGAGCTGCTACAGGCATGGAGTGTCTGCATGCCGGAGGTGAAGAGAGCACTGGAGCAAGTCTTTCAAGAGGGGTACTACGCTTTGAGGCACTTGGAGTAGGTGTTGGCTGGACGTGAGACTGTCTTGGTGGATGCATAGAGAGCTTGGGAGGAGCTGACCACCCAATTGGAGGCAGTAGAGCAACACTTGGCTCAACGTACCCAGGAGTTGGAAGCAGAGAAGTTGGCACGGGTGGCTATCAAGGTCAGATTGGCTAGGGAGACAGTATGGTGTTAGCGGAGGCTATAGCTGAACAGTATGTTTTGGAGACAAGTTTGGTGCAGGCACGAGAGGAATGGGATGTGACGGAAAAGACCTACTGGACGCAGCATTGCTGGGGAGGGCGGCACTTCAGCTTTTTCAGGGATGCCCCTCTGCCCCTTCTCAATGATTTTCTTCTTCTATGTGGTGTATTTCATCTCCCTATTGTTGTAAGTCGTCGAAGACGACTTATTTTTTGGGGGGGGGATGATGTTGTCGGGATAATTGTATGTACGGGTTATTATATTAGTAAAGTATTATGTTACTCTCGGTCGTTAGCGACCGAGAGGTTAGACAGTTACGTCACGACGTTTCGGTCGTGACCCTTCGGGTACTTTATATACTCTCTCGGAGGTTGGACACGGGGATATGATTGTATGATCATTACGATGTAAATGTACTTGCTAGTATGGAATGATTAATGAAAGTATTTATTATTCTATGATACATTCTGTGTTTATTATATTTCCTGTACTATGTCTGTGCAATACTAAGTTTACCCCAGCGGGTAAACAGGTACTAGAGAAAGAGTCAATCATTTTTGAATCAGGAGGATACTGTGAACGGTAGTGTGAGAACAGAAGACGCCTGCAACAATAGGTGTATGTCGTGGTCTGGATGCATGTAGGAATTAGCCGTCCTCGAATAGGAGAGACTGAGAATGAGCCGTTCTGGAGATCAGTAGTGGAAAAACAGAATGTTTTTTTTATACCTGCGGTTTTGAAGGTTAAGTTTTTTTTGGGAGTTTTAAAAATGGTGGTTCACTCAAAATTTATATAGCCCGATATGAAGATGAAGCTGGGTGAAGAGGAATAGGAAGGGGAACATATACGATAGCAAGCAAAATGACAAGTTAGACAGAGATGAAGAGGATGTGCAGCAGGTGTGAGAAAATGACAGAAGTCAGTTTGACGAAGCTGTGACAGTGACTGTGTATTAAATCTTAGCAGGGACGTGAAGCAAAAAAATATAACCGTGGTGTGCTAGAGTATTATGTATGAGCTGTCTTAAGAAGTGACTTAGAACACATCTAACGGCCTTTGAGTTTATCACAGTTATGAGTCTTTACACCTCAGTAAAGACATAGATACTTCGCTCTTGTTGTAATCCAGATATCATTCAATTGGGTAAGGTTGTAGCCTTACTAGGCAGGTTGGAGCCTCTTCTGAAGTGTAACTGAAAGAGTTGTAGCTCTTGTGTAAAGGGTTGTAGCCCTGTTGATAATGGAGCCGTGGTTTTTTAACCCAGTTGGGTTTTCCAAGTGATAAATTCTCTGCGTCATGTCTTCCTGATTGTGTGTGCCTTTTAGCTTTGATTGTTTTGTTTTAAAGTTTGAAACGCTGATTCACCCCCTCCCCCTCTCAGCATTTCTCCGTCTCTCAAATCTAACAACCTCTAATCTGCCCCTGTGCGTTGATCTGCTGATGATGTCCAAAGAAATCTCTGAATTGATGATGCCTGCTGCTGTTGAAGTCTCATGCCAAGCTAGGGTATGTTATAGTCTCTGCCTGGAACTGTACGGAAGGCCCTAACTGCATAGGAAATGACTAAAAAGATGCAGGTACCACTAATTTGCAATCTGGAGTGTGTATTCTGCCCTACCAATCTGATATTGTTAAATTTGAGTAGATTATGTGATCGTTTTAATTCTTTCAAAATATTCTTATTTATATAAATGACTTCTCAAATTATCATACAATGATATATCTGTCCTATATATAAATATCAATGCACAAATGATAATATATTAATTAAGGTGACTGCACCAAATATTAATATACTAAATATGAATCCACTGTCGCTGTTATCAGCAAGTTTACTGTTTGACGTTCTCTGTATTATATAATTCCTGATTTCAATATTCATTAATATTTATATTGGATTGGGAGAGTAAGAGAGGCCACATCTATGAAAGATGTGACTCCTTGAGAAGTCACGCCTTTCATAGGCGTGGCTCTTCATATCACCGTCCATCCACATAAGCACCGTTAAGTCAATGCCTAATACTTACGATGATAAACATTATTTAATACACAGTTCTCATTAATATGTATTGACAGTAAATATAGTCGATAGGTTATTTAATAATAATAATACACAGTTCTCATAATATATTAATGATAATTATTATCATCATTATTAATAATAATAATGATAATCATTATCATCATTATTAATAATAATAATGATAATCATTATCATTATTATATTATAGCAATAATAAGGATTACAATAAAATTATATATATATTATAGATATCAATAATAATAAACATTTAGTTATATATATATAACTCACTATTATTATAACGATTTATTATTATTGATATATATATATATATATATATATATATAGATAGATATATATATATATATATATATATATATATATATATATATATATATATCACAATTTATCTATTATTGTATTATCAATATTTTATCTGATCTGTGCTACAAACATCAACAGATATAACAATAAAATTCACCCATATTGATGTCAATTAACCCCGATCAGATAATGCTGTTGTATGGCTAGGCTGGGAAGTAAATAAATAACATATATCTGCTTCCACTTCTGGGATCCGCAATTCTAACAATCTGTATGCACCATATCCAGACTGAAATCCAAAACCCTCATCCAAATTTACTGCCAAACTGATTCAAACCTCTTAACTATGATGAAACTAATGCCAAGCAAGCTCGGGTTTCATTTAACTCCCTCCACTTCCAAGAGTTTTCATTCCTGGAAGCCTGATTGTTGCTCAAACCCTCTACAGAGCTCAAACCTCAAAACTGATGTAAAAATAATAATCTCGAATGCTGAAGAATGAAGCCCAATTTCCTTTTTAACATTTCTTTTCTCCCTCCATTGGGTTCTAACCCCTTTAGGGTTTCTCACATTTAATTTAATTGAACTTAATCAAATTTTATTTTAATTTATTCCCTCCTAGGGAATTAAACCACTATGAGGCCTTATTTAATCATAAATAAAGTGGCCTCTTTTTATTATATTTATTATAATATAAAGTGATTATATTAATTCACTTTATTATTATTTTATTTAATCCAACTTAGGAAATAATTTAATATTTCCCAATTTATTCATAAATTCATCATCTAGACTCAGAATTGAAATCTGACTGATGCCACCTATCCATGGATGATACCTAAATGTCGTACGCCAACTGGCAATCTCCCCTAAAAAATAGGGATCCTCCCTAAAAAATAAGAATTGCAACCAATCTCTAGAATGATCTTGAAGGTCCCCTGATGTGTTCCAATCAACTCCCAATCAATCCCTAAAAAATAGGAATCCGTCCTAAAATTTAGGAGACTGTCCCAAACTACTCAAAACGTCTTATAAAGCCCCTACATAGCTCCACAAACCTCTAGATGAGTCCCCTATCCATACTATTGACATCTAGAAACTAGTATAATAGGCCAAACCCCTATTATCTGTTGAACGATCTAAGGGACATTATACTGGATGTGGTATTTAGTTCACACAAATGCAGTATTGTTGATTGGGAGACTTGCACTACACGTTGTGGGTATTGAGGATCATGGTCTTTATAGACTCATTGACACTAGTGATTCTCAGAAGCATGCCATGGCAGCAAAAGTTCTTCCATCAACAATCTCTGGCATCAGTGGAATGGGCATCTGAACATACACTATCTATCTCAGCTAGTTTGGGAGGATCTGGTTATTGGCTTACCTAAGATTCGTACTCAACATCATGGAATTTGCAAAGCTTGTTACGTTGGAAAGTAAGCATTAGACTCCATTTTCAGATGGCGATTCTTGGCGAGCTTCCAAGGTATTACAATTGGTTCATGTTGATGTATGTGGATCAATGAACAATCCTTCAATTACTAGGTCCCCAAGTATTTTTTATTATTTGTTGATGATTTCAGTTGTAAAATGTGAGCATATTTTCTTAGACAAAAATTAGGTGTTTATTATGTTTTAAAAATTTAAGGCATTGGTAGAAAAAGAGTCAGGTCAACAAATAATAACTCTTAGGTCAGACAATGGGGGGGAATTTTGTTCTTCTGATTTCTCCAACTTTTGTGCACATCACGATATCAAGCATCAACTTCCTACACCTTACAACCCTCAGCAAAATCGTTTGGTTGAGCGGAGAAACCACACAATCACCGGAATGGCTCAATCTATGTAGGAACATAGAAATGTTCCAAAGAAGTTTTGGGCAAAAGCAAAATACATTGTTGTCTATCTTTTGAATAGGTCTCCTACACAAGCTGCTAAAAGGAAGACTCTAGAGGAAGCTTGGTCTTGCAAGAAGCCTAAAATCACTCACTTGAAAGTCTTTGGCTCTTCTGCTTATGTTTGGATTCAAGATGTCGAGCACTCAAAACTAAATTCCAAGAGCCAGAAGCTCATGTTCACAGGATATAGTGAAAACCACAAAGTATATCAACTGATTGATGTAGACACTGTTGTCTAATATTCAATTGGCTTGTTGTCTTTGATGAAGAACGAGGACCTTTTCAACTCTCTTCTCTTGTTTTTAGTCCTGAGGATCTGCCTTTGCAAACTAAGGATTTGGGTGTTAGTCGTCCATTAGGTCCACCCAATGGGAGGGATTCAAATGACTAACTCTTAAGTTGTGGAGTCTCCAAGGCATAATATTGCACCACCCAACTTTCCTCAAGAACTTGTTCCCTGTTCCAACCAATCAAGGTCTAGTTGTTCCTCTTGAAGTAGATGTTGGTACTTGTAATCTCCGACTGAAATGGTGGGCCAAGAAACAAGAGCTCATTGAGGGTAGATTGTCTAGAAACAAGAGCAAACAACAGAATACAGTAAACTTTGCTCTTATGGCCAATATTCACAATGTTTATGAGCCCCAATCCTCTTTGGAGGCTAAAGGTATACTTGAGTGGGAACAAGCTATTGAAACAAAACATCGTAGTCTTCTAAAGAACAACACTTGGGTTTTCTAATCTTCCATCGGGGAAGAATCCAATTGCCTGCAAATGGGTGTATCAAGTTAAGGACAAGGCTGATGGAACCCTTGAATAATACAAGGCTCTGCTAGTTGCTAGAAGGTTCTCATAGAAAGAGAGCATTGATTATGAGGAGACTATTGCTCCCATGGCCAAAATCAGTACCATTCGGCTTGTCCTCGCCATTTCAGCCTAGTTTGGATGGAAAGCCCATCAAATGGACATCAAGAGTGTCTTCCTAAATGGTGACTTGCAAGAAGTTTATATGACGCAACCTCCTAGTTTCAAGGTTGTTGGTAACCACTAGGTATAAAGACTAGTGAAAGCACTCTATGGCTTGAAACAGACTCCTTGGGCTTGGTACTTAAAAATTGATAAGCACCTCAGTGATCAAAGCTTTCAGAGGAGTCCTTCTAACTCCAATCTGCATGTCAAAAACTACTGGTGGTGATATACATCTACTTGCCATCTATGTTGATGACCTAATTATTACTAGCAGTTCAACATTTTTTATTGAGCAGATCAAACAAAGTTGTGTGAGGCCTTTGAAATGATGAATTTGACACTTCTGCATAACGGCTTAGGTGTTGAAATTTGGCAGAGAGATGATACTATTTTTATATCTCAATCAAAGTATGCCAGGAGTCTGCTAGACAAATTTTGGATTGCAAGATTGCAAACCTACATCCACACCTACGGAGAAAGGGCTGAAATTATTTGTCCAATTAGAGTCACCTCTAGTGGATGAATCAATGTTTAGGTGGGCAGCCTCATCTATCTCACTACCACTAGACCTCAATTTTTTCATGAGTTACATCTATTGCTGCATGATAGCCCCTAGAGCTAAACACTAGGTTGCGGCGAAGCATGTGCCACAAAGTGAAGGGCACTTTTGATTTGGGATTCTATACGGAAAAAGCAACAATCCTAGACTTATTGGTTTCACGGACTTAGATTGGGCGGCTTTTGTTGATGACAAGAAGTCAACATCTGGGTATGTCTTCAGTTTGGGCATAGGCACATGGACTAGCAAAAAACATGTGGTAGCTCTTTTCTCGATTGAAGCTGAATATCGGGGAATTGTTAAAGCAACTTGTGAGGCAGTTTGGCTTTGAAGAATGCTTTCTAATATGCACATGCCTCAAGCAAGTCCGTCACCTCTCTTTTGTGACAATCAAGGGGTGTTCAAACTTGCCAAAAACCCTGTCTTCCATGAGAGGACCAAGCATGTTGAGCTTCACTGTCATTCCCAAGCTTGTTGAAGACGAATCAATATAGTCCCAGTATGTTCCAACTAACAAGCAAATTGTAGACATTCTCACCCAAGTCTTTGGGCCTGGACACGTTTTTAAAATTTCGGGGGCAACTTGGTGTATTTGACAGATTGACCATTAAGGGAGGGTATTAAAATAATATTTATTTAAGGGTCAATACTGTAATATTAAGTCTAGTTAGATAGATTCTAAATTAGTCTTCAAATATCAATTGTTACAACAGAAGACACCGTCAATGTAATTGCCTATATATGTACATTTCATTCTTTGAGTAAAATTAAGCAATTACCATTGTAACATGAACTCTCCACTATGGAAATATGTGGAAATGGTACGACTACAAGGTGGAGGAGGTTACGTTTGGATTTGTAGCCATTGCAAAGAGCAATATAACAACTCATATAGTTGAGTGAAAGCACATTTGTGCTTCATCCCTCATAAAAGCGCCAAGTTTTAAGCAAGCAAGCCAAGAGTTAGTAGGACCATCAAAGTAAACGCCTTCTTGCAAACTCTATTGTAATGAAATATATTGAAGAGCAAGCAAAAGCAGATGAAGCAGCTGGGAAAGTAGTTCCTCATACTTTGGAAAAGTCTAAAAAAGGATTGAAAGCCTCTATGGCATCAGTTTCCAATCCTGAACCCGTAGAGAACCATCTATTATTGCATATTCCTCAAGAACCAATGTCAAATAAGAGAGCAAAGGGATGCTTGGAAATGGCATTTCACAATGGCGGTAGAGAGATTGTCGAGCAAGACATAGCTAGATGCATCTATGCTAATGGATTGACATTTAATATTGTTTGGTCACTATATTGGCAAAAAATGGTGAGATTGATTAATAAAGCTCCAAAGGGGTTCAAGGGCCCAAGGAATGAGGTGTGCACCTCCTTATTGGACAAAGAGGTGAAAAATGCAGAGGATGCCTTGAAGCCCATCAAGGATTCTTGGATTGAAACAAGCGTGTTCATAGTATCTAATGGATGGAAAGATGCAAGAAGAAATCACTCTTTGATCAATGTTATTGCAGTGTATTGTGAAGGGCAGTCCATTCATTGCCAACATTCTTTTCCAAACCATTAAGCAAGTGTATAACATTTGGATCTCCAATGCATTAGCATACATTTGTTTGATCCATTTAATTTGGTCCCAATTTTTTACAGCATTAGGTTGAGTGGATGTCCAAAAAATGTGTGAATGCTCCTCAACCGATAATCCAAAAACCCTACAATTTTTGGCATTATTTGTTAGAACCTGAACAACATTTTGAGTGCTAACTTGCTTAATGGTTTGGAAAAGAATGTTGGCAATGAATGGATTGCCCTTCACAATACATTGCTTTCAAAAAGATTGCATCTCCACTGCATTAGCATACATTTGTTTGATCCACTTGATTTGGTCCCAATTTTTTGCAGCATTAGGTTGAGTGAGTGGACAACACAAGGTATCCAAAAAATGTGTGAACGCTCCTCAGCCAATAACCCAACAACCCTACAATTTTGAAGGGCAGTTCATTCATTGCCAACATTCTTTTCCAAACCATTAAGCAAGTTAGCACTCAAAATGTTGTTCAGGTTGTAATAAATAATGCCAAAAATTGTAGGGTTGTTGGGTTATTGGTTGAGGAGCGTTCACACATTTTTTGGACACCTTGTGTTGTCCACTCACTCAACCTAATGCTGCAAAAAATTGGGACC
The DNA here is from genome assembly GCA_027943335.1 of Chamaecyparis obtusa. Classification (NCBI taxonomy): domain Eukaryota; kingdom Viridiplantae; phylum Streptophyta; class Pinopsida; order Cupressales; family Cupressaceae; genus Chamaecyparis; species Chamaecyparis obtusa. The sequence goes on from BSBK01001489.1 coordinate 860,071, forward strand.
AAATTAAATGGATCAAACAAATGTATGCTAATGCACTAGAGATCCAAATGTTCATCCCCAGCCACCATATGACAACACATTTAGACAATTCTCACAATTGGAGCTCTTGAAGGTAAGTTAAATTATTTAAAATTTAAATATGTTTTACTTTAGTAGACTTTCTAAGTTTTTAATTTTGATTTTAATTTATTATTATTTTAATTTTGAAATAGGTTGCTAAGACCCGTTTTTCCTCCAACACAATTGTTTTGAGATGCCTTGTGAAGGTTTGTGAGGCATTGTCTAGAACGATAATCACTCCTAATTGGAGCATAGGAAGGCAATCTAGTAATAAAAGGGAAGTTGTCATTAAGGCAATGATACTAGATAACTCTTGATATGATCGTGTTGAGTACCTCCTAAAATTAACTGAATCTATATTGAACATGATTTGATATATTGACATGGATAGGTCTTACTTGTGTAAGGTATATGAAGGTGTTGACTCAATGGTTGAGGATATGAAAGTCATCATAAATGATAAAGTGCAGGATCCCGAAGAAACATTTTTAATGTCCCCTTTTAGGATAACTCAGTAATGGGGAAAATTACCTTGAATTCTTTATTCATGCTATGAATTATGCTACAACTTATGTAATAGATAATGACAACATTATTTCAAGAATATATATGTATATTAAACACTTATAGGACAAATGTTTCTATCAATATCACTGCTATATCAGATTGGAGAATTAGAGCCATGTCAAGTGAATTGATTTAATATACTTGCACTTAGTGCAATGACCATTGCTATATCTGATATGACTGATTGAATATGCAAGATGATCTTGACAGCTTTCTCTGATTTTACGAAGGGAGATATGCTATGATATGGTTCATAATCGCTTATAGCGATTGAATTGCTGTTTCTAATGCAATCTTTAAAATCATGCAATCGATTCTATTTATTTCTTATAGCAATAATTGTTGTCTAATATGTCAATGTGCTTATGCAATTCGGCAAATGCTGCTATGTCTGATACAAATTATGTAATAGATAATGACAACATTATTTGAAGAATATATATGTATATTAAACACTTATAGGACAAATGTTTCTATCAATATCACTGCTATATCAGATTGGAGAATTAGAACCATGTCAAGTGAATTGATTTAATATACTTGCACTTAGTGCAATGACCATTGCTATATCTGATATGACTGATTGAATATGCAAGATGAACTTGATAGCTTTCTCTGATTTGACAAAGGGAGATATGCTATGATATGGTTCATAATCGCTTATAGCGATTGAATTGTTGTTTCTAATGCAATCTTTAAAATCATGCAGTCGATTCTATTTATTGCTTATAGCAATAATTGTTGTCTAATATGCCAATGTGCTTATGCAATTCGGCAAATGCTGCTATGTCTGATATAGTCTATTAATTCTTGCAACAAGGTGTTGTCTCTGATCTTCCTTTGTGAGTATGCAACCATTAATGCCAAATACGCAATCGCTCAATTGAGCAGATCCACAAAGGGATAAAAGAAAGAATAAGTTTCCAAATTTGACAATGATTGAAGGAATGTGCTTGGAACTTGCTCTTATATCTCCTAACTCCAAAAGGTGGCAACCCTTGAGGTTCAATGAGTCACCTCCCTTTTATATCGATCCCTTCAAAAAATGGGTAGACTTTACTAAGAACCGTTCCCTTAATCCTTTTCATAAATGATATTGTGCCTCTTCATGATGTTAGCAATTAGTGTATAATTGGTATGCTGGTAATATTGTAATCAATATTTGTTATTATCGTCAACTATTTCTTATCTTCTCTTCATTCATCGATACAATCTGCTTCATCATACTTGACATTACCATTTAGGGATGATGATTACTACACAACCGCTGGTCTTAGTAAAATCTCTAAGCATCACTTGACCAATCATTTGAATAGTTTCTTATCCTTTAATCAGTCCATCAATCTTCATCCTTAGTCGATACGTGTTTAGAATACCATTGTCGATTTCATTGTAATAGAAGGAATTTCTATCCATCCTCGATATATTCGATGCCTTTTTAGGCTTCATAAATCTGCTAAATAGATACGTATATTGTAGCGGCAGATACTTGGCAATAATAATTAAAGGCTCTGATTTCCCTGCTTCTTTGACCATCGATAATATGTTTCAATGAATCGTTGCTTATTAAGTAATGGCTAGGTGATAGTAAGCCAATGCCATTTTATGTGCATCACAATCCCCTTGTTAAGGCCTCCATTCCATTACTTAAATTCCTATTGCTACGTCACAATGATAGTAAGTAGGGTATAGCGACACACCTTAGCATTATGAGATCGATTGTTGATTTGCTATTAATGACAAGGGTCTGTATTACTTCCGAATTCCCTTCTTGTCGGATCCATGTTGTTGATCAAGTAATCATTTTATAACCATTCTCCAAGCGTCGATATTTCTGTAGACAAAGGTCAGGATCCTCTATGACCACAATCAGCTACAATACTCCTCAATCTGAATTTATTGAATGATTGGCTCATAGTCACTGACAATTATAATGGCTTTCATACTCAATTATATCTTAGTCTCTAGCTATTATCTATAACATATCTGACTTCCTCGTGTATGATCCTTTGATACACTTTTGCAATTGTCTCTTCCAGAGACTTCACAAAATTGAACTACTTAGCTTGACACGATGTGAGAAAGGATGGGGACATCACAACATTCTTCAAGGAGCTACCAAAAATCATGGTGGAGAGATGGAACAAAACGACTACTCGTTTGCATCTCCTTGCCTTTGCATTGAACCCCAAGAACTATAGTCAGACAGTCCTTAATAATAATGCCACTAGCACAAGAGTTGCCCCATATAGAGAGCCTAAAGTTGCTCAAGGATACAAGCCAGCCCTCTGTAGACTCCTTGACGAAGACAAACAGCCTACAATGAGAGTTGAATTCATGAGTTTTGCAAGCACGGATGATTGTGTTCTTGACGCTCTTTTGGACAAGCATAATGTTGATGCTCATAAATGGTGGTACTTCCATGGAGAAGCATACCAATACCTACAACCTATTGCCATCAAAATTTTATCAAAAGTAAGTTCTTAACTCTTAACATTCTAATTTCTTGTTGATGAATTTATATTTAAAAAATTTATTCATAACTTTTAACTCTCTAATTTCAAAATTGAAAATCTTGATAAGTTGCTAGTTCATCATCATTTGAGCGGAATTGAAATTGGAGCACATACTCCTTCATCCACTCAGTGAAGCACAATAGACTGCAGTCCAAGAAGGCAGAAGACTTCATCTATGTGCATTCAAACTTGTGGCTCCTAACACACAAAGAAAACACCTACAAAAAATGGGAGACAAAGAAGTGGGATGTTGATCAAGAGAGTGTGGAGTTGGATAATTCAATTGCCTGCCTTGCTGAACCTAAAGTTCATGATGACCATTAGCTACCTATTGATCATTAGGCTGATCTTGAGATTGCTAGTACTGCTGCCAATCCTTGTGCTTGTGCCACTGCCAGTGGCACTTTTTGTGATTCTTCTGATTTACCACAGCATATTGACATGGAGGATGATGATATTCTTGATGGCTCTTGATGATATTTGATAGTGATGGCTGATTGTTACAATTGACATTATTATTTTTGAACTGAAACATTGATATGACAGTGTATTGTGGCATTTTGATATGTTATTTGGACTAAAAAATTAATTTATATGACAGTGTATTTTGCTATATTACTTGACTATTAGTGTAGTGGAGTATTATGAACTTAATTGCTGCTACATATATGTATATAAATTTTTTTATAGGTTTTTGTACAGACAATCCCAAACCCCCTAAAAAAGGTTTGATTGAACCTACAAACCCAAACCAAATCTCGAACCCAGACCGGCAACTTAGCTCAAAACTTGTGGGCTTCATTCTACAGAGACAATCTTCCCACGTCATTATACTCTCACCAACTCCCATTTGCACTTATTGTGCCAAGTTGACCTCCTAACTTATGAAGCGAAGGACCTCTACTGCCTTCTTGATAACTTGATCTCCTAGGGTCTGTAGGTCTTCCTTCCATTCTGTTGCCGCAACAAGGAATCCATCAGAATCTTGAGGTTGACTTTCTTTGTTCAAAGTTGCATCTAGACTCAATAAAGGAGTAGCTAAGTCAACCGGATCCACTAGATGGCTGGCATATGTTGCATGATTTGTGCTTTCATCTCTCCCTTAGTGGTTTCATCCTTTTGCATACTTGAGGATGGTGGCTACAGCTTGCTGGTAAAATTTATTTTCCTCTGCTCTTTGTTTGCACTTACATCTTGAATTTGGTAGTCTTGAGGTTGCAATTCTGCTTGAGTCAATGGGACTGCCATATGAGCAATACTATGCTCCTTGAGTCAATAGTCACTATGGCTACTCTTCGATCTCTCATATTTTTGCTTCTTGGGGTTTTAAAAGCCTCATCGTCCAAAATTTGCAAAGTCTTCTTTATGAGGTTGGACATATCTTCTTTGTCTTTTATGCACCACTTGGTTTAACTATACTAGAAGTCTTGGAGTCTCAATGATAAGAGTGGTGGCCATCAACCCCTCTAGTGTCTTGCTCACTTTGTTGCTCTGGCTTTTGGCCATGATATTTTATGTAATTCTTCCTAATTTCTTTTTTCTTGTTCTTCCTCTTGTCAAGGTTTTTCTATGTTTGCTTCTTCACCTTTTTCTTCATCCATTTGCTTTTAATTATCCCGTTCAACATCTTCCTCCTCTTCTTGTTGTATTCTCAACATCTTCTCCAATATTCTCCTCCTCTTCTCCTAGCTCACACTTTTTAGGAAGAGCTTCCTCTTGCTGCATTTCTTTGTCTTGCTCTGGTGGTATATTCTCCTCTAAATCTTCTCCTATCTTCTTTGCTTTGTCTTGTATGTTAATAACATAAGGTATCTCATTCTCAACAGTTACATCTTCTTCTTGAGCCCCTTTTGTAGAAAAAGGAATGCTAGACCCCCTTGGTGGAGACGGATGTGATGATGAAGTAGGTGGAATGGAAATCTTAGAAGGTGGAGATGATGTCTTTTGGGAAGGAGGTGAAGGATTCTTTCATGGTGATGGAAAAGGGAGGGGCGATTCATGCAGAGGAGTGGAAGATGATGACTCCTTTTCGCAAAGGAGGAGCCACTTGTTCAATTCTTGTCAGTATTCCACAAGGATGCGTTCCCTCTTTCCAAAAACAAACCCCATGTCCCATGTATGGAGACGTTTCTAAGACTTGAGGACTTGTGGTAAACATCTCCCCACAACACCACCATCGTTGTCACCTTTCTCAGACATCGTCAAGTTGCTTACTATATGGCACATGCCATTACATATTGCTCGCAACCTTTAACTTCATGAAAACTAGTTTTCCTTTCATGGCGCACTTGCAGAGATATTTTATTACAGAATTTGCCTTGAAGATTTCAATTCACCTCAATTTATATATCAGCATCGCCACCCCATTGTCGCTCTGTTACCGTCTCCTTTTCTTTCCCAAATTTAGTCCCTTGGTCCCCCATCCCTGAAACCCATCCCCACGTCCCCATGCTGCCACTCTAGGAAACTCCATGGAACTATAGTTCTTGTTCTCTTCTTCCTCTTGAAAGCACTCTCTTGCTATTCTTCCTCTTCATCAGAACTTGGGAGATCTAATTTCCTCTCAACTCTCTCTCTTTTGTAAGTCTTGGCTTCAACTGGGATGCTTTTACCTATTCCTTTGGCAATAGCTATCTCTACTGTGTCTTTAGCCTTAGAAGATCACCTTGCTTGCTTTTTCTTACACGGGCAATGGGCTTAGATGATTTCCCAATCTTTGAAGACTCTCCAAACTTGCCTTTAGGTTTTGCAATTGAACTTCTTGATGGTGGTTGTGATTCAAAGAAAACTCTTGTTTTGGAAGGCTCCCCTACCTTCTATTGAGACTGCTCCTTAGGCTCAAGTAAGTCTAATATGGAAAATGGTGTGTTGACCAATTCCTTTGTCCATGTTACAACTTGGCTTCCCTTGTTCTCCGTGTCTGCAACTTCTGTTATAGAGAAATCTACATTATAGATGGGCATTCTGTATATACCTGTTGTATTGTAAGAGGGATGCCACCAATTCCCATCCTCCCTTAGTCCTTTGCAGATATTGACTATACTGCAAAGGTTTGCCAATGTCAGATCGTTTTGTAGATATCTCAAGTCTCACTTCATTCTCATCAATACAATTTGCCCAATGGTCCTCAATAGTTGGCTCGTGTTTGAAGAAAGCCCATATGATTAGGTTGATCTTCCCAATAGGATCAAATCTACTTCTTTTTTTTCCACATAAGTGCAAGGTCAAAGGAGACATCTCAAGCTCTGTTGTTTTGTCACTTTCATAGCTAGGCATAAGTAGGCACCAATCTCAAAAGGGAAATAAAAGACTTGTGCTTGGTTATAACAATTTTGTGACTTCTGGACTTGAGGTAAAGGGAATCCCATGTGAAGAGAGCCATTAGCATGACAGCGCTTCAAATGGCTAAGAACAAGGCTCTGTATGGCTACAATCTAGATAAATGGGTCCAAAACGACCTTGTGGAGCTGAAAAATAGGTGTATAAGACTGGAAACAAGGAATGATCAGCTAGAGGATATCATTGATAAGCTTAGGAAGAATGCTGCTTTGAATAAAAGAGGCAAGGAGGTTTTTGATAAGGTTTCTGATGATACTACATTGCTGGAGGAAAAAATTAACAAAGCCTTGGAGAAAGTGATGAATCCAATTAATGACAAGATCAATAACAATGAAGCAATGCTTAAGAAATTGTTAAATTTGTCTAATACTGGCATGAAAGCTACAATGGAAAACCTGAAGACTCTTTGCACTGTGCTGGAAGGAAACAATACAGAAATAATGAAAGGAAAAAACGAAGGAACTAATTCCAGCCAGCATCTGGGTCCGGGAACAAGAACTAGATCTAACACCAAAAGGAAGATCCTGGCTCAGGATCAGGAAATAATCAATCTGAAAGACTCAATTAAGACTATGCAGAGTCCGCTGGTGGAATCAGAGGGCTTCTTGAAGACTCTGTCCTGATCCTGTTGCTGGTGGCTTTTTTGTCTTGTGTTGCTGGGGGTTTTCCTTTTCGTTTTTTGCTCTTTTTGAGTAGTGCTTATTGTAAATCTAGGAAGTGTCCCTTTTGGTGTCTATCCTTTCTTGGGATAGACTATTGTCTTGTTGTTTATTCCATGCTTATCTTTTCTAAGCTTTGTTAAAGGGTTTCGGGGCCCCTCAAAACCTGTTGTTACCTTAATCAAAAACAATTTTGTGACTTCCTATATGTCTACAAACTTCCAAGAGTATCAATTTATCGTTTGGGTATATGGGAAGCTTCTACAAGGGTTTCTGACATACGACGACTCTTATGCATAAAAAGGTTTTGAATTGGACACAATAGCATCCCCTTTTCTTCAATTTTGTATTAGCATTCATGGAAATCCTCTAACCAAAGTCATTCTCCAATTGTCTTATGATAGCAAAAGTGAATGCATCACTAACAAACAATAGCTCTTTTGTCTTCGCCCTAATGTCGATTGAGGGTAATACTTTTATATTCTTGTGCTAGAGTCCCTTAGGGATTCCACTACCTCTAAGCTAGGGAAACTAGCTTGAGCAACTAGTAAGTAGACCAAATAGGAAGTCATATAAACTTCAATTCCTTATGGACTTGTCACTGTTATTACTAACCGATTACTGAGAGGGGGGGGGTGAATCAGTAAAAGCTATTTCTATTCCAATTCAACACTTGTTTAATTATTCTTCTAAGTTAAGCAGAATGAAAACAATCATCAACAAGCATAAAGAGAAATACACAGATCAACACAGGATGTATACGTGGAAACCCTCGGTTAGAAGGAAAAAACCATGGTGAGACAGAGCTCACAACTTCACTACTGCAGAATGAAGACGCCCTGTTAGGAGCTTACAAAAGCACTGGTGAAGGTGCTACCCGGTTAAGGGATTTTACAAAAGATCAGTTAAGATCTTAACCCTGTTAAGAGTCGCCTGGTTAGAGGTCTTTTAACATCAACAAAGATGTTACCCTATTAAAGGATTTTACAAAGAACCGATTAGGTCCACCCTGATAGAGGGATTTTAATTTGCTTTCACACCTTAAAAAAAAAATGATCTCATATGACACTGAATGTCTGATTAGATCATACCTGTTGATCTCTTCCCGGTTTTCCTGGTTGTTGAATCTTTTCTGCCTCTTTGTCTTTCACCTCTGGTGACTGTGATCTCTACGCAGATGTCTCTTCACTACTCTGTTTACTCAACAATTCTCAACAACTCTCAACAACACTTTTCTTGTGTCCTATGACCTGTATTTATACAAGAGTTCACCGTAATGAAACCCTTAACTCACAGAACCGCCAGGCTGTAAACTCAACAATAAATCATGCAACTAGCAAAAAGCTATGCGTTGTGATCTGGAGTTTACCTTTAAAACATCCGTAGAAATAAAGCTAACTGCTGTTAAAAAGCTAACTCCACTTCTGAGCGGTGGATGTTCCGTATAATCCGATTTTAACTCAAACTACTCCACAGAATCCGGTGCGGATCTTTATGTAGTTAGACCGGTATACACTTATACTCCGTTCTTCCTTGTATGTATCATAAGACCAGTACTATGTACTTGGTTCGGTCTACCAATGTATCTTTCTATATAGTTGACCAGTGCATACACTCTGTTCTCAGTCTACCGGTGCCTTTTGAGTAACGTGAGTGACCGGTGAGCTTTTACCGATGCATGGTGTTTGTGAATTTTCACTAATGACAACTTAAATTGCTAACAGTCACTGATTATGGTGGGTCCATCTCATCCTTGCTACTTAGGGCAGTTTTGATGAATAACACATCCATGGGTGGAAACTTTTAGCAATAGAATATCCAACCACTCGGCTAAGCAATGTAATATGATCTCTTGCATCAATATTGAAATCACTTATGCGTATTACCATAGCCAATTTTCACACTCCTTATTGAGCTTAGTCAAGTTATCATTGATTTGCAGACTTCTTGTTCTCATAGTACTCTATTCCTTTCTACAAGTCTACATTCACATACTCTTCATACACAAGCATGCCTAAGACCTTTTCAATCACTTCGGCTTTGATATCAAGAACTACTTGTAATGAGAGTCCAATGATCTACCTCCTTTTAGGCTTATAGTATGTTACAAAAGCCAACACTAGTTATAGGGATTGTAGATATACTGGGAAACCAGCTACTTTCACCAATTAGGACTTGAATAAAGTCATAGCAAATGGTGTTTTGTTTTGCTCATTCTTCATCCTCTAAAAAAAATATTCCAAGTCCAAACCTATGTTTGTATCTATAGTTTCTTCATAAGGTGAGATTGTCTTAGAAGGTGGGTGATACCCTTTGAACTGGTACTTCTTCCCAAGTTCCTCTACAATGATTTTTGCATACAAAACTCCTTGTTAGTAATCAAATAACAAATAATGTTAATCGTCAAAACATATCAAAACCTCTTAATTCATATTACATAAGAATTAGTTCCCATTTCCTAAAAAGTTAGGGCAAAGCAATTTTATTGTAATTCTCAAGGCAGAAAACAGGGATCTGGGATTCCATTTTCTTATTTCACTATTTTTTGTTACTCTATGAACTTGTATCATTGGTCCCAAAGTTTAGAGTTCAGGGATTGGGGATCCTCTTGTTTACTATCTCTTTTAGGTAAGGACAAAGTAATGTGTAATGTCCCCTTTTGGTAAATATGTGGACACTGCGTGAGTTATCAAATTCCTCTTAATGCAATGTGTAGATGTATGAATTTATAAATCCAATGATAATGAATTATGAATACAGATTAATAAATTATGAGATGACTGGTAATTCCAAATGCTACACGAATGAAAATGCACTGATAAAGCAGTCATAAATGGATAATGATGGAATGTATATTTGACTGGCAATTCCAAATGCTACAGAATGGAACTCCCACAGATAATTACAATTCTATTACAATGATAATGCAGAGATAATTATATCAAGGTCTGCGATATATGCCTGGCAAATTGAATGAATTCAAATATATATATATATACATACATACATATATATATATGTGTGTGTGTGTGTGTGTGTGTGTTGTTTCTGATTTAACTATATAAATGCATGTGTTACCCTGTGAGCCGTCTTTGATATGTCAGTAATGTTATATGCTCTTTGACTGGTGCTGTCTCTGATCTGTGATTATAATACTTGCACTTGATATAGGTTGCGCTAGCAACTGTCTATGCTCTTACTCGAGTGGATTCCACAAAGGAATGTATGTTTATAAAATTAATACTCAATCTCTGATTTGGATAACTGATCGGCTTGATATATATATGTGTCGAAGAGGCAAGATGAATAGATGCCAAACTTCATTATCATTAACCACCATTTGTTAATGGATAACAAATACGATTGTATGAATAATCGTATGTTATTGTAAATGAAACATAATAGTCAATATATGCCAAGTATTGATGGTAAATGAATATCAGCCATTGCTGAGAATTATGCACTGAGATGATGTTGGAGGTTTATGACAGTCACCCCCCCTTAAAGTTGCTTGCCCACAAGCAACCTTAGATTAGGATGTTGAAGAATATTTTCATTCTCCCAAGTGGCGTCTTCTTCTGGAAGGTCTTGCCACTTTACTAGATATTCCTTGACATCTTGATTTCTTAACCTCTTTTCTCGAGTGCTTATAATCTTCTTAGGCTGGAGGATCAATTTCCCAATATCATTAGGAGGAGGGAGGATAGGGAAGCTCTTGTCATGGTTTCCTAAGGCCTTTTTGAGGCAGGATACATGGCAGACATTGTGAATTTTACTCTCTTCAGGCAGATTTAGAGCATATGCCACTTCCTAAATCTTCTTGATTATTTCATAGGGACCATAAAACCGAGGCTGTAATTTTTTCAGCACCACTCCTTTTTAATGTAGATTGTCTATACGGTTGTAAATGAAGATAGACCATCTCTCCTATTTCAAAACTTCGTTCAGTCCTCTTCTTATCTGTGTATATTTTCTGCTGGTTTTGTACTTGATGCAAATTGTCTTTTAGAAGCTTTAGTATGTCTTGACTTTCTTGTACCCAATTTTTGGCAAACGGAACTTTGCTTTCTTTTATGATGATGTCTATGAAAGAACGGGAGTTACACCCATAAAGTGCTTTAAATGGAGCCATTCCTATGGACATGTAATGTGTTGTATTATAACAATATTCACCAAGATGTAACCATTTGACCCAAGACTTTCGTTGCCCAGCCACATAATTGCAAAGGTATCCTTCCACCCACTTATTTACAATCTCGGTTTGACTGTCGGTTTGAGGATGATAACTTGTACTAGGATTCAATTCTGTTCCAGTTAGTTTGAATAGTTTTGTCCAAAAATTACTCATGAATTTCCTATCTCGATCACTGATTATGGTACGAGGTAAGCGATGTAGGCGAAATACCTCTTTGAAGAATAGTTCTGCTACTTGTAAAGCGTTGAACTCTAAGGTGATAGCGAAGAAGTGTGCATATTTGGTTAGGCGGTCTACTACCACAAAAATACAGTCTTTTCCTTGGGCTTTAAGAAGTCCTGTGATAAAATCCATGGATATACTCTCCCATTTCTGTTCAAGTATCGGTAGAGGTTGGAGTAATCTGGCTCGATATGAATGCTCATCCTTGTTTTGTTGGCAAGTAGGACAATTCTTGACATGTTGCAAGACCATCATTTTTTAAGCCTTTCCAAGAAAACCTTTCTCTTATTTGTTTGTAGGTTTTATAGTAACCTGGGTGGCCAGCCAAGGGACTATCATGAAAAGATTTGAGTACCTTTTCCTTGATCTTGGATTCTGGTGTCAAGTATATCCAATCCTTATAGTATATGATCCCATCCTGTACCTTGTATTGATCTTCTTGATTTTTTTCTTCCAACAATGTTTGTGTAAAAGTATTTTTGGAATACTCAGCTAGGAGGTGCACATTCCAATCGTTAGAGATGGTAGTTAGAGAGCATAGAGCAAAATTCCTTGATAATGCATCAGCTACTATGTTTCTTTTTCCCTTGATATATTCTACATCAAAACCATATGCTTGCATCTTTATGATCCATTTTTTCTGCCTTTTGTTCAAGTCTTTTTGATTCAGAAAATACTTAAGACTATTCTGTTCTGACAATGAATTTGTTTCCAACCAAGTACTATCGGAATTTGGTGAGGGCATGGATGATGGCTAACATCTCCTTGGCATAAGTTGAATAGAGTTTTTCATTATCTTTTAGTTTCTTACTTTCAAAGGCAATAGGGTGCCCATTTTGCATAAGGACAGCCCCTATTCCGGTTCCAGAAGCATCGCATTCTAATACAAATGGTGTGTTGAAATCAGGAAGAGCAAGAACTGGACATTGGCTTATTGTTTCCTTTAATTTGTCAATTGATAGTTGAGATTCTTTGTTCCATTTAAACGCCCCCTTCTTTGTTAGGTCCGTGAGAGGAGCCCCTATGTGAGAAAATCCTTTTACAAATCTTTGGTAATAGCTGCAAAGTCCATAGAATCCTCTTAAATCTGATATATTCTTAGGTGGTGGCCAGTCAAGTATGACTTGGATCTTTTCTTGGTGTACCTGTACTCCTTCCTCACTTATGACATGACCTAGGTACAAAATTTCAGTCATTCCAAATTCGCATTTACATTTTTTTGCAAATAAGGAGTGGTTCTCCATTATGCCAAGAACTTCATCTATGTGCCTTAGATGATCCTCCCATGTTTTACTATAAATTAGTATGTCATCAAAGAAGAATAGTAAGAACTTGTGTAGCTGCTTCCTGAATATGTGATTCATGCAAGACTGGAAGGTGGCAAGTGCATTTGTGAGTCCAAAGGGCATGACTAAGAATTCAAAATGACCGTAGTGGCAGCGGAAAGCAGTTTTGTGAACATCTTGCTCCTTGACCCCTACGTGATGACAGCCTAACCGTAGATTGATTTTGGAGAAATAAACAGCTCCATGCGGCTCATCTAGCAATTCATCAATTCTTGGTATGGGATATCAGTTTTTTATTGTCCTTTTATTGAGTTCCCGGTAGTCTACACACAATCTTAACGTTCCATCTTTCTTTTTGACCATTACAACCGATGATGCAAAAGGGCTGGAACTTGGTCTTATGTGTCCCATATCCAAAAGTTCTTTGATTGTTTTCTCAATTTCATCTCTAAACTTCTTTGGATGCCAATATGGTGTCATGATGACGGGTTTGGCTCCTCCTTCAAGTTCAATAGAATGTTCAAACCCCCTGTCTGGTGGCCTTCCTGGAGGTATGTCTCCAAAGACTAGGCTATGTTTGTTAAGAATTTGCTTGAATATCTTCATCTTGATAGTACTTTGGTGTTTTGTCTTCTTTCTTGGATGTTAACATACATTGTGCTGCCCATGCTACACCTCCTTTTCTAAAGATGCCTTCCATCCTTTTGGCTGAAACTATCTTAGGTCCTTCTCCAGATAGTCCATGAAAGGTAACCTTTTTCACATTATCTTTGAACATAAATTTCATAGATTGGAAGTTTTGTGAATATTTCCCAATCGAGGTCATCAATTGGATGCCTAGGATGGCATTTATTTATTCCACAATATAGAAGTCATCCTTAATAGTGTGGCCATTAATAGAGACCTTTAATTGTGGTACTAAGCTGGTGCAAGATAGTTGGTATCCGTCTGCAACCATTACTTTGAATCCTTCATGTGTTTGAGTGGGTAGTTTGAGTTTTGTAACCAATGTGTGATCAATGAAGTGATGTGTGGCTCCACTATCAATAAGTAGTGTAATCTTTTGTTTTTGTACAAGTCCTCTTACTCTAAATGAGTTGTCTTTAGGAGTGGACATAGTGGCGATTATTTCATTGCTGTTATTCCTCTTGGTTGTTTCCTTCCTCCTTATGTTATGGTCTTCCTAGGGTGTGCAAGGTCTATCCTCAACATAATGTTTCTTTCCCTTGCCTCTACAATTGTAATTGGCCTCCCATCTTTCTTTGCAAGTAAAGCATACCTCAATTTCATTTCTACTAGTCATGGGCTGACTGGTTTTGGCAACTGCTGGCTGAAATTGAATGTCCATGCTTCAACCTCCTTTTATAGCATCTTGTAAAGATTTTGGTTGTAGTGCCTTAATCCATCCTTTAAGAGGTTGCTTGAGTCCATCAATGAAGAGCATAGCCTTTTAGAGGAAATGTTTGTAACAAAAACTGAGATCCTTTGAAATTCTTGAATATAGTTCTCCACCTTATTATTTTGCTGCAGTAGGGCTAACTCCTTAATATAAAGCTTGGGATCTCTTGGGTCAAATCTTTTGATGACCTTTTCTATGAATTCTACATAAGATGTAATCTTGGAGTGATTGGAGTTTATTAAACCATAATACCACCATTCATTGTTAGGAAATCAGATCTTGGGAATATATTATATTGATAATGTTTCTGAGAATATATAATACTACAGATATGTATATATATTATGCTGTTTATATGTATGCTATGAAACTGCTGAATAGCTTGCTGCAGTGAAACCGATTATCCAATGACCGTGTGATTGATTGTGTCATCGATTTCACTGCAGACGTGATATATATATAATAGTGATAAGTCATGTCTCTGAGAGATCGTGACTCCTCACAATGGCTGCCTGCGACTGCATTAGTTAGCAGTCGTTTGACTGTGCATTAGTTAGCAGTCGCTTGTTAACACAAGCGACTGTTAACAACAGTCGCTTGTGTTAACAAGCGACTGATATACATTTGCTTGAGTATTACTAATACCATCGTGACTGATATTAATGTTTTATAATATTATTATTATTATATCAATAGTATAATAATAATAATATTATAATATAATATATATATCACAATACTTTATTAACCATAATGTATAATATATATATATATATATATAAAATACGAATGAAGCTATAACTTAACACTCCCTCTTAGCGAGTGAGTATTAAAAAATCTATTATGACATCCGCTAGTTCGGGACACATAAGTCTCGTCATGAAAATAGATTTGAATATCATGATCTCCGCACAGTCGGGACACACAATTAAGTAGTCTATCATGATATGGTTTCGTTATTACACAACCAGTAATAACAAGAGTCAAGATCTCCGCACAGTCGGGACACACAATTAAGTAGTCTATCTTGACACTTTGGTTAACTATTTACAAGATCATCACCTTGAAATGTTAACCCACACACAAATGATCATTTTACACAATATTGCAATATACACATTTTTACATTTATTCATGAATAAAAAACTTATAAATAAGAGAAGTTTACATCACACCTTGACCATGCCAAGTTTGTTTCTGAAGTATTCTATCTTCAGCTTTCCCAGTGGCTTAGTAAAAATATCAGCACTCTGTTCTTCAGTACTAATGTACTCTAGTCTTATGATATTTCTCTCTACCATATCTCTTATGTAATGATATGGAATCTCAATATGTTTGGACCTGTTATGGAAAACTGGATTAACAGATAACTTGATACAACTTTGATTGTCACAATGAATCACAGTTGGATCTAGAGGTTTTCCAAACAATCCAAATAATAGCTTTCTGAACCATACTGCTTCACGTGCTCCCATGGATGCTGCCATATATTCAGCTTCAGTGGAGCTTAATGCCACTGCTGACTGTTTTCGACTGAACCAAGAGATCATCGCCGAACCAAGAGATCATCGCCGAACCAAGACTGAAACAACACCCTGTAGTACTTTTTCGATCAGTAGTACTTCCAGCCCAATCAGAATCAGAATACCCTTGAGTTCTGCCTTTTCATACTTTAACCCAAATCCAAAAGAGCCTCGTAGGTATCTCAAGATATGCTTAGCTGCCATTAAGTGTATTTCCTTGGGCTCACACATAAAGTGACTCACAACATTGGTTGCATAACAGATGTCTGGTCTAGTGTTCACCAAGTGCATAAGAGAGCCAACAATTTCTCTATACAATGTAGGATCAAAGGGTTCAGATTCTTCTGCTTCAACTTTGAGTTTGTGCAAATTTGTTTCCATAGGTGTGGATAAAGGCTTACATTCCATCATTCCAAACCTGGTTAGGATATCAATAGTGTATTTTTGTTGATTTAGCAAAATATAGCCTTCTTTTTGGAACACTTCCAACCCTAAGAAATAATGTAAGAGTCCTAAATCTTTCATGTCAAATTCAGCAGTGAGTTCTTGCTTACATTTTGCAATAAGATGATCTTCTCCTGTTATTAAAAGATCATCTACATAAAGAACTAAAATTACCATGTTGCCATTTGTTATTTTAAAGTAAATGTTAGGATCTGCATCATTTTTAGAGTATCCTAATTTTGAAAGGTAGCTGTTTATCCTTTCATACCAAGCTTTGGGAGCTTGTTTCAACCCATATAGTGCTTTCTTGAGTTTGCAAACATATTTTGATGCATCATGTATAATGAACCCTTCTGGCTGTTCTAAGTATACTTCTTCTTCAATAGTGCCATTTAGGAATGCTGTTTTCACATCCATCTGGTGTATCTTCCACTCTTTAGATGCTGCAATAGCAATAATGGTTCTGACTGATGTATACCGAGCTACAGGAGCAAAAGTTTCTTCATAATCAATACCTGCTTTTTGTGAGAATCCTCTAGCAACAAACCGAGCTTTATGTTTCTCAATACTTCCATCAGGAGCATATTTGGTTTTGAATAGCCATCTGGAAGAGACAATGGTTTTGTTTTTAGGTCTAGGTACTATGTCCCAGACATCATTCTTTATTATAGATTGATATTCTTCAGTCATTGCCTCTCTCCATGCTTGATTAGATAATGCCTCCTTAGGATTTGATGGTTCTGATTTATTGATTTCTGTTATAAGAGCTGCATAACATTTCTGAGTTCTTGTCCTTTTACTCTCATGAGATATTTCATTTGGTTCTACATTATTTTCTTTAATTATTTGTCTTGCCCATAATGGCCTTTTCTTACCATTGATTACATTAGTATTCTCATTTTCAATGGCAGGAGGTTCAGGTTCTTCTATATCCTCCCTCTCAATTTCAGCAGTGAGATCTTCTTCTATCTCCAGGATGTTATCTTCTTCAAAGTTTTTGAATGTGTTATTTTCATCAAATTTTACATCTCTACTCATCTCAACAGATTTTTGTCCTGGAATATAGATTCGATACCCTTTTGTGTTTTCACTATAGCCAACAAGTATGTCTTTCTTACCTGATGGCTCTAGTTTCGTCCTCTTCTCTTTAGGTATATGAATGTATACGGGACATCCAAATATCCTAAGATGACTTAGATCTGGTTTGATTCCTGTAAATGCTTCTTCTGGTGTTATGTTTTCTAATATGGAGTGTGGACACCGATTTTGAATATATACTGCTGTATTTGAAGCTTCTGCCCAAAAAGAAGTATGAAGGTTTTGATCGAGCATCATGGCTTTTGCTGCTTCAATTATGGATCTATTCTTCCTTTCTGCTACTCCGTTCTGTTAAGGATTATACGGTACAGTATACTCCCTCTTAATCCCAACAGAATTACAAAATTCTTTAAATATGTCAGATATGTATTCACCTCCATTATCTGATCTTAATACTTTTATTCTGTTATCTGTTTGATTTTCTACTAATGCTTTAAATTCTTTGAATTTAGATAGTACTTCACTTGATTCTTTAATCTTAAGAAAGTATATCCAAGTTTTCCGAGAATAGTCATCAACAAAAATAATATGGTATAGTGATCCTGTTAATGAAGGTGTTGACATGGGTCCACATAAATCAGTATGAATTAATTCTAGGATTGTTTTAGATTTGTGCTCACTTGTAGGGAAGGATCCTTTTATATTCTTTCCTAGTGCACAACCTTTGCAAATGCTAGGATGATTATTTTTAAAGTGTGGAAGGCCCGTAGTAATTTTGTTTATTAAAGGTAGAGCATTATACCTTAGATGTCCCAACCTCTTATGCCATAATTCATTGTGATTTGTGATTTCATGAGTTAGTGCAGATTTCTGATCATTACATATTTTATAAAGACTACCATCTCTTGTCCCTATGATTGTAGCATTCTTCATATTTGAATTCTTAGGCCATAATAGAACCTTGTCATCATTAAAGGTGACACGATATCCTTGGTCTGCTAGTCTTGATATAGAAACTAAGTTTCTTTTGATTCCAGGTACAAATAGGACATCTTTTAGTTGTAGAGATACTCCATTCTTTATCTTTATGGTACAGGTCCCTATTCCTTTCACTGGGTAGGTGGAGTTATCCCCAATAGTCACTTCTTCGGTTGAATAATTTTCAAGTGTCTCAAAC
Organism: Chamaecyparis obtusa; assembly: GCA_027943335.1. Classification (NCBI taxonomy): domain Eukaryota; kingdom Viridiplantae; phylum Streptophyta; class Pinopsida; order Cupressales; family Cupressaceae; genus Chamaecyparis; species Chamaecyparis obtusa. The sequence goes on from BSBK01001489.1 coordinate 878,496, forward strand.
TGATTTTTGAATCCGGTTATATGTCTTGATGCACCACTATCAATTATCCAAGTTCTGTTATTGGAATTTAGTTCACTTGAGAGAGCTGTAAAGAAAAGTGGAATTTCTTTTGCTTCAGCTACGGTGGCTTGAGTCTTTTGCCTTTCATGACATTGTCGATGAGTGTGCCCGTATTTATCACATTTGTAACATTGGATTTTAGAAAAATCTCTTTTGAATCCCCTCTTTCTTTTGAAGGATTTTCTCTTTTTGTTGTAGGACTTTGTGTTGAGTGCTTGTGTTTCTCCTTCTCTCTTTAGACCTATTCCTCTGGTAATAAGTCTTGATTCTTCCTGAGTACAGTCGTTCTTAAGTTGATCAAATTTTGGTAGAGGTGGACGTGTGCTTATGCATTGAATAAAATTCTCCCAGGATGTTGGTAATCCCCTTAGTGCTATTAGAGATAATTCCATGTCTTCTATAGTGTTTCCAATTGAGAATAGTTGATCTCGTATTTCAGCAATTCTTAGGAAATAAGATGTAACTGTTTCACCTTTATTCATTTTTATAGTCAATAGTTGTTCCTTCAAGGTTAATATTCGACTTGTATTGTTTATCTCATATGTTTCTTGAATTTTCTTGAAAACCTCATATGCTGTTGTTAATCTTGCTATACTAGGGAGAATAGAATCTTTAACTGAATCAACAATTAATTTCTTGGCTTTATTGTTCCTCCTTTTCCAAGTCGTTTTCTCTACATCGTCTGTAGGTATTTCTTTTTCTGTTTCTATGAAGGATTCTAATTCTAGTTCCTGTAAGAGTGTGGTGATTCTAATTTTCCATGATAGAAAATTTGATGCTCCTTCCAATCTGTCCTCCATCCTAATTCCGGTGGTCATTCTGGTAATTTGTGATGACTCTTCTCCTTTAAATAATATCTTTGTTTTGTATACCTATCAAATAATAATATAGAAATTTATTCCCTTTAACCTGGCTCTGATACCATGTTAGGAAATCAGATCTTGGGAATATATTATATTGATAATGTTTCTGAGAATATATAATACTACAGATATGTATATATATTATGCTGTTTATATGTATGCTATGAAACTGCTGAATAGCTTGCTGCAGTGAAACCGATTATCCAATGACCGTGTGATTGATTGTGTCATCGATTTCACTGCAGATGTGATATATATATAATAGTGATAAGTCACGTCTCTGAGAGATCGTGACTCCTCACAATGGCTGCCTGCGACTGCATTAGTTAGCAGTCGTTTGACTGTGCATTAGTTAGCAGTCGCTTGTTAACACAAGCGACTGTTAACAACAGTCGCTTGTGTTAACAAGCGACTGATATACATTTGCTTGAGTATTACTAATACCATCGTGACTGATATTAATGTTTTGTAATATTATTATTATATAATAATAATAATAATAATATTATAATATAATATTATTATTATTATATCAATAGTATAATAATAATAATATTATAATATAATATATATATCACAATACTTTATTAACCATAATGTATAATATATATATATATATATATATAAAATACGAATGAAGCTATAACTTAACATTCATGAGCATCTCCATCTAGATGTAGAGAGGCAAATTTGATGGCTTCTTCCTCGGTCATGGGATTCAATTGAAAATAAGTATCTAATTTTTGGATCCATGATCGTGCTGATGTCTTTTTTCTGCCATCGAAGTGAGGAAGTTCAAGTTTCTTAAGTTCCTTCCGCATCCGGGGATTGAAATCTTTTGTTGGAGCATATTGGAGTCTGATTTCCATGTAGTCTTTGAGAGAAATATTATCTTGTAATCCTCGATTTTTCCAATATTCTTTGATCTGTTCTTGTAGATGTCTAAAATTGGTTTGTGGCTGTCTGATTGTCTGGTCGAGATGGGTCATTTTCTCAGGATGATTGGCTCTGATACCAATTGTAATGTCCCCTTTTGGTAAATATGTGGACACTAAGTGAGTTATCAAATTCCTCTTAATGCAATGTGCAGATGTATGAATTTATAAATGCAATGATAACAAATTATGAACACAGATTAATAAATTATGAGATGACCAGTAATTCCAAATGCTAAAGGAATGAAAATGCAGTGATAAATGAATTATGATGGAATGTATATTTGACTGGTAATTCCAAATGCTATAGGAATGGAATTACAACTGATAATTACAATTCTATTACAATGATAATGCAGAGATAATTATATCAAGGTCTGCGATATATGCCTGGCAGTTTGAATGAATTCAAATATATATATATATCAGCTGTTTCTGATTTAGCTATATAAATGTATGCACGTTACCTTGTGAACCGTCTCTAATATTCGATTTGGTATGTGCTGCAAGTTACAAGAAAAATACAAGACAGAAGTATGCTGTCTCAGATATTCTGATATGGATTATGCCAATACTTTGTACAGGAGCCGTCTCTGATATGTCAGTAATGTTATATGCTCTTTGACTGGTGCCGTCTCTGATCTGCGATTATAATACTTGCACTTGATATAGGTTGCGCTAGCAACCGTCTATGCTCTTACTCAAGTGGATTCCACAAAGGAATATATGTTTATAAAATTAATTCTCAATCTCTGCTTTGGATAACCGATTGGCTTCATATATATCCATGTCGAAGAGGCATGATGAACAGATGCCAAACTTCATTATCATTAACCACCATTTGTTAATAGATAACAAATATGATTGTATGCATAATCGTATGTTATTGTAAATGAAACATAATAGTCAATATATGCCAAGTATCGATGGTAAATGAATATCAGCCGTCGTTGAGAGTTATGCGCTGAGATGACGTTGGAGGTTTATGACATAATGTCCATCATTGATCGTCAATGCCCACTGATAGGAAAAATGTTTGAGGCAGGGTTGGTTGGAGGCATCAAGGATTCACTTTCACTCTTTAGAAGAAATTCAGCAATTCGAACATCGACATCTAATGTCTGATGACCGTTATCCTGACTACACATTTTGGCTAGGACGAGAATCAGGTTTGAGCATATCTCTTGGGTTTTGCAAAATATAATTCAAAATTTGAAAGTCAAAATCACCAATGGGCGACTATTGATGATCAATTTTGAGAATGTATCTAGGATCAAGGTTTTACATTTTCCATTTTCACGACTTGAAGTTAATTGTTAAAGCAAAACACCGAAAGTCATCACCAATGTTTTATGACTTGATTTTGTTTTACTAGGAGACTTTAATGGTCATCGATGATCTGGGATTCCATTTAAATTGTTAAAGGGAAAACCCAAGGCCAATTGTTTGTTGGAAACCTAAGTTAATTATCATGCACATGGGATGTTTGAAGAGACAAAGTTGGCATAGACACACCGACCATATACCAAACCAACCACCTAGCATTATCTCCAACTGTATGTCATGAATATTGCAGCTAACCTTATGACCATCATTTATTATGTAATTGGCTATAAATTGAATAGATTGAGGATGTATTCCTTAGTGCTCCTTTGTGAGCATCTCCTCCAATCCATGTTTTAACATGGTATCAGGGCCAAAGGTTTTGGTGATATTTGTGGATGGCACTTTGCTGGAATTGCTTACGAGGGAAGTCATTATGTTAAAGATGGTGCTGAACGAAGGAGGCCAGTCGAACAATCTGAAAGTTGCTGATCGCTGGCACATAAATCAAAGGAAACCGTTGTTTCAAGTCACTACTGAAGCTATTGACTATAGATCTCACTGAATGCAGAGATCACTGCTTTCTAAGAAATGGAAAGAAGAAACCAGAATTCTTGTACTTGGAGTTGCAGATGTGAAATCACAACCAGCAAACAAAGAGGAGATATTAAAAAGGGTAAGCCTTACTGTTTTTAAACAGAGGTCGCTGTATGTAGGAATTGTTGCTATTGCAGGAGTTTATTAAAATGTCAAGAGAAAAGTGTATCATGAGTTTCGTAGGTGGAAAGGTGAATAATGGTGTGAAGCTAGGAGCCATTTAGAAAAGAAGGGAAGTTGAATTTGCCAGTAAGGATCTCAGATCTGTGAAGATAGACCAAGCACCTGGACTAGCTGCTAGTCATAAAAGTGAAAGGGAAAGGTAGTTTCAATAACTTTTTATATTTGAAAGGTAGATTGTGACATAAAAATAAAGTTTGTCTGTAGTAAAAAGTAATCTCTCCTTTTTAGCCAAAGTTTGGTCAGCCTAATAAAAATCATTGAAGTGTTTGGATCGAAGGTGAGAAGATTTGTAGAAGTTTGAGTAGATCCAGAAGATTCAGCTGTAACTAAAGAAAGTAACTCAGAGAAAAGACACAAAATAAAAATCCCCCATAATATTGAAATGTAAATGGGCTTAAGTAACGGATTTATGGAGAATTCAAAGTATGTATTGTACCTATTTTTTGTTGGGGCTGCATGATCGGTTGTACTTAACACCTCGAGAGTTTCTTGGTCCAAGATGTACAACTTATCCATAGGCAAGTTTAATGTCCCCAAGTATTTTGTAAGTTCCATCGAGTCAGACCTACATGGATTAGTGTGATAATCATGTAGTGTGTATCCTCGTGTGCATAGAGGGATGTGACATCAAAATGTGGAATAATCTAAGCTTGATGGTGAATCAAAGAAGTTCGATCTTTGATTAAGGGGTAAATGTGAGATGGTGTAATCTCAAATTCTGAAGGACCAAGGTAATATTTGTAGGAGAATTTAGCATATTGATGAGCCGTGTATCTGAAAAGGATTCTTATAGAACTAGCAAGTACAACAGCTGAGTACCCATGTATCTCAATAGATGGATCACTTTTTATATGGACTCAATAGTCAATACAGTTACAAAAGAAGCAACATAAAGCCAGTGAAGAAAGCCCCAAAAGGTGATAAAAAAGTGTGTGCATTATAAGATAGTTTCTCCATCATCTGAGGTTTTTGGTAATCCAAAACCATTTGTGAAGTTTTGTGATCAGCAGTAACCACTTGTGAGTGACGTTTGTGGTTAGCCAAAACCACTTGAGTGCAGAGTTTGTGGTGAGCTTGAAACCACTTCAGATTTGTATCGGTTAGGGGTAAGCCGTGAAAACTCAAAGTGATTATGGTGAGGGGAAGCATTATGATAAATGAAATTTGATAAATGATTGTAAATGGGTACCAAAAAAGGCTATAAGCCAAGACCTATCCTTTCTAGATTATGGGGGGTATCTAAAACCATTAGATAATTAGTTTATGGGGGGATGTTGGAAACCTAAATAAATTTTCATACACATGGGATGTTTGAAGAGACATAGTCAGCACAGACACACTGACGATACACCAACCCAACCACCTAGCATTATCTCCAACTATATGTCATGAAGATTGCAGCTAACCTTATCACCATCATTTATTACGTAATTGGCTATAAAGGGGAGAACAAAAAGTACTCAATCAAAATCCAAACTGTCAATCAAACATAGCAAAAGCTACAACTTTCTTTCTAACTAGTGACCTTGAACTCTCGACCAACTACGAGCGCAAGGAATCGAATGGAAGGTTGCTCAACACTTTACGGTTTGATCTTGGTTGCAGAGCTCAAAGATGACTTAACGCAAATTTGAAATGACATAGTTAAAAGCACACTTGAGGGAATTTAAAGCCCAAAACTCATGTTTTGGGGCATCATTAATTTCCCATCTACCGTCATAAATGTCTGACAATATAACACTAAGAGAGGTTGGGGATTGGTGCTGCCAGGTTTCAAATCTCCTTATTGCACAAATGAGAGAAAAGAACAAAGACTCGAGGTTCGAGGATCCTTTGTTTTGAATTCCATAAAGGAGAAATGTCAAACATCAATCCTGAGCAAGAAAAGGGAATAAAGGAAAGAATATCAGGGGTAAGACTTTCACTCTTTGAAATTAAAAAGGGAAAACACCGCTCCTTGATTAGCAAAAACACAAGAGAAAACAAAACCCAAACACCAGGAGACAAAACTCCAAGGGAAAAAAAAGAAAGAGGAGGATCCATTTTTGTCAAGTGACATAGTAGAATGTGGGTGTGAGGCACAACAGCTTGATGAGAGAGTAAATAAGGGGAAAGAGCATCTGCCAGAAGATGCCACAAAAGTGTGCAACTAGCTTCCTTATGTTGCAAAGCATTTGTACTATGATGTCACCTTCAAAGAAAATGTTTGCAAGCCATCAATGGTTGGGTTCTACTTGTTCAAAGATGACAAATGAGGAGAGCATCGCAAAGACAATTTTTGATGTCTTTGTGAAGTGCTCTAGTTGTAGTCATATCCAAAAGTATGAAAAGGTTGAGTAGAGTTCAATTCCTACTCCAAGTGAATACAATGAAACTAAAGAAGCCAAAATCACAAAAAAATTGCAGTTATATACAATTAGTTGCAGTTTGTCAGGAAATTTTTTCTTCTTAATACCAATTTTAGGATAAATTGTTGATTTTCCAACTTTTTACTAATTTTCTTTTCCAATTTGTTTACATTTAATTGTGATTTCAATGATTTTTTCATGTCGAATCACGCACACTATTGGTTAATGAAATATCCTTGCTACAGAATTTTTCCTAATAACAGATATAAGCGGACAACCAAACCAAGAGATAATTGATTCCATGAAATTTTCACAAAATTACAGGCTGATCGGTGAGATATTTGTTAGCATGCAACAAGGATTCTTAATTCCAAGACTATCAAATAAAACTTCAACCAAAGACAACCTTAAACTTCAATATAATGAATACAAGGCATACCAAGATTGCATCGGACTCAAGTTACAATCTTTGACAAAAGTTATTATGACCCAAATGCTGAGAATGTCTCTCACAGTTTGAATTGCTCCTGTTGATGACAACTGATCTAAATGAGCAGCAAAGATAGCCTTTATACTGAGCACTATAGGTCTTTACCAGGCTATGGCAATGATACCAATTAGACTGACCATCCTGCTTCTGTTTGCCAGAATGAACAGCTTCATTTCTAACGATGAAACCCTTGAATAGATTTATTGCTTCCAAAAAGATATAGACTACTCTTGCAGACCTGGGGCTATGCCCAGAACTGCTGGTAACAGGGGTTTCATCCTATTTGCATAACAATATGCAGAGAGTAAAAATATAAAACATCAAGATGCATAATAAAGATCTTTTAATTGCCATTGGTTCCCTTTATAAAGACTTTCCATCCCAAAAAGTAGCGAATTCCTCCATAAATCCTCGCTTTTAGGCGACTTGTCTTAAGCACTAAGATTACCATTTATTAGAAATCTTTCCATGAATAATGTGCCAAGTAAAATCATTTATAACTTAAAAATGGCCCCACATCAACGACTCAAGAATAGGAAGTTAAGGTGTGGCCCCATAATGAATAATTAAAATAATATTTGTTGGAACTTTAGCTTTTTGGCCTCTTATATAATTAACCATTTTATACCCTTATTAATCCCTTGGCTCCATATCAGGGACATTACAGTTAACCAATTTCCATATTTTTTCTACATGATTTCCTTGTGCAGTTTTGCATGTTTTTCAAGCAGTTTGCTGTGAGGATATCACACAACATGAGGCTAGGGAATTGTTTGCTTGTTGAATGACTCCCAGTGCATTTTGAAACCATGGCAGCGGGAAGGTTTTTGATGTCGAAGCTAACCAGCCAAGGTTGAATATGAGTGATTTTATGATAAAATATTTAGCACCTACAAATATACCAATCTAATTTTGCACATTTTGATAGTAGGTGTATTAATAATTTTCAAGTCTCCCTTGATTTCTACATGGATGATGGTCTACTCTACTGAGTAATTCAATCCACTCATGGCCTCCACCAACTCTCTTCATTAAGTGTTTCTCTACTTGTGTAGAATATGTATGGAACCATGATTTCTTGCTTATCATTCCCAATGATGCTTCTTGCACTTTATCTTCTTCAGCTTAGTTGGGCAACATCATCAAATTTTATTATATCCTTGCTGTGGTAGTTTCCATTATACAAATTGTACCATATGTTGAGTCACATTTTGATATTGTGAGGCACAAATTATGTTTGTAGGCACATGCACTCTACTAGTACTAACAATGTCACATTTTCTCCACCACCTTTTATATAGGGAGTTGAGCTGGCCATTTCTCCCAAAAGATGCATCTGCTCAAGAAACCACTACCATCCCAGTTCTCACAGGAGGCTGTTAGACCATGTCACGAATCCCAAGGGGATGTGCTGGACATGTTCCAACAATCTCCCTCTCGGCTCTCAGTCTTACCCAAGTTATCCTCATCTGTAATCCTAGTAATCCTTTCTATCATGCGCTGCACTATTTCCTTTCTACAATTTCCTTTCTTGTGCTGCACCATATTTGACTAAAGAGTAATTCAAGTGACTGTGAAAATTCTTAGAATTTCTATGGTTCCTTTCTATCTAGATTCTGTATCTTGTAAATAATGTTATCACAGCCCAAGTCCTGAGTATTTTTATCTTCCTATTGCTTAACATTTGCTTGGAAACTTCGAATGCTATCCATTTGTCACAAATCATGTATTATTCAATGCCAAATCCATATCATTGATGAACTATTTTGGGCTTAGTTGCCGATTCGGATTCGGGGACGGATCGGGTTCGCGAATCCAGTTCGTGGATTCGTGAAAAAAAATTTCCCGTTTTGGATTCGTGAGTATATATATATATATGCATTATATATCCAAAAATATAAGAGAAATATACATAATTCTAAAACTAAATCATTTCATACTATGAATCTATGATGCTTGATCATTAAAACTGTTATGTATGTGGAGCCTAATCAAACTCAGGTTCTTTCGGAGCGGTTTCTTCCCAAACTTATCTACGGGGGTTTGGGGGCAGCGCCCCCAAGCTCGGAGTCAAGGGGCAGCTGCCCCCAAGCTCGGAGTCAAGGGGCAGAGCCCCTTGCGGGGTCCTGGGGCAGCGCACCAGGTGGGATCAAGGGGCAGCGCCCCTCGACGCCAACAATGACTTAATAATATTGTAATGGGTCGGCCATCAATTTTCTATTAGTCGGAGTATTTTTTGCCCTAATTAGAGAGCAAAATGAGAGAGAATAATAGAGAGCACAATGAGAAATAAAATGTGTTTGGAGACTCATAAAAGGGGTCGTTTTAGGGTTAGAAGCAAAAAAAATAATATAAAAATGCTTTTTTAAAGTCATTGTTTGACTTTTTAAACTCCAGCTGTAGCGGGTCATTGAGGATTCGCGCGGATCCGCACGCGATCCTCATGGATCCGCCCGGGTCCGTGACAGATCCGGGTAGGGTCCGTGCAAAACCCTGTGGATCCGTCCCAAATCCGACGCAAATCCGGACCCGGATTGGACCCGGACCTGGATCCGGGCCTACCAGGGTGAATCCGGTAACTAAGATTTTGGGTTGGTTAGTTTTCTTTGTAGCATTTGGGCAGCATCATTATCTAGAATACTTCTGTTTTACATCCCTCTCTTGCAACATGGAAACTCAATCACACTATCTAAAACCCTTATATATTCATGCTTTTAAGTACTTTCTATAACGGCTTCTAATTAGGATTCTAGTTGATGTTGGTAATGACCATTCCATAATTCTTTCTAGAAAAAAAGTGTTTATCGTCCTTTTGTTGCTATATAAATGATTAATTATCATAGGAAATATTAGAATGGTGAAAGATGCTTGGTAGGAAACTCTTCCTTTCACAAAATGCAACATCAATTTAGAAGAGAACCTCAACATTCTTGTACTCTTCGGAACATTTATCAATAAGTATCTTCTCAGTGTCTTAAATAAGCCTCACCTCCAAATAAAAATGTACTCCCAATAAAGAAACTCCTAGTCTTGCATTTATCCTTTTTACTTCTCATAGGTGGCTTAAACAGCTCACTTGGTCCTACCTGAAATCTTATAACAGTTAGAAGCCATTGGGAGTTATTTAAAATACACCAATGAAAGAACCTTCTCCAATGCCTTTAAGATTGTAATATACTTCCTAAAATATCATTAACTAGAAGGTAACAATTTTCTGTGTTTACTAATATAGCTCAACTATATCTTTTCCAGATTGTCTAGCAGTTATGACATAACCTTGTAAACCATATTATGAAGTGCGAAAGGCCTACTATTTCACAACCAGTCAGTATTTATCATGCTCTAGATCAAGGGTTAAAATGAAGTTATGAACAACCAAAGGTATTCAAGTTAAATATATAAAAATTCATTTTTAACTTTAGAGATGACCATATATTAAATTTATCCACACAATAAATAATTATGATAGTGATTTGGAACTAATATTTGTTGTCACACAAATCAACCAAACAAGGTGAAAACAGATATTTCTGTCCCACAAATTGTTATATATATGTGTGTGTGTGTGTGTTTGACTTGCTTTTATTGTAAGTACTGATGTTTGCAAGGTATCCAATATACTCAACTAAAAAAACATGTTTTATGCTAATTTGCTCATAATGTTGCATCGAAGAGATTTTGCATGGACATTTTACATGTCAGCCTTGATTACAACCAAGGTCAAATGCAATTTGAAAATTTCTGTTTAAAATTGTGATGTCCCCATCTTTAAACTAATAGCATAAAGACAATAAAGTACTTTTGTGGTCAAGGAGTGGCAGTCCTTGAACACCTCTGGCCAGTTAGAAGTTAGATATACATAGCAAATTGATAGTTAGAAGCAAACTGTACACAAGCAATTAGAAATAAGATATTCGGAAAATGACTAAGTCTTATAAATAAGACGATTTTCCTAGTTACATTAGGGGGAATAAGGAACAGTCCAAGATGACGATCACCTTTCCAAGAAGGATAGTGAGCAACATGTCGATCACACCAAGCATGGAGAGCATCTCCATTGGTTAAATCAATATGATATGGGACAGCTACAAGGGATCAATACTACCATCAGCACCTTCATCAAGATTGCTACATTCACAACATCATATAAGGATTGCATCATTACTCCATAGATCACCTTTGTGAAGGTCAGTCTGTCAACATTTATACATCTGATGAAGAGGAAGCATCAATGACAAATTATTGATAGTAGTTGTATATGTTGACGACATTATACTTGGTGGAGATAATGAAGTTTGCAAGCAAATTGCTGAGGAAATGCAGGAGGAATTTGAGATGTCTTTCTTTCTCTTCAACTTACTCCAATGAAAGATGGTATTTTCATTTCTGGAACCAAGTATATTAAGGAGATGTTGAAGTTTGGACTGGGGAACCGTAAACCAATTGGAACACCATGACTACTAGTTGTCATTTGAGCAAAGATGATGAATCTCCAAAAGTTGATCAAAAGCTTTATAGATCTATAATAGGTGGACTGTTGTATTTGACTGCTTCAAGACCATATATCATGCATGCAATTTGTTTGGTTGAAAAATATCAAGCTAATCCTAAGCAATCTCATGATAAGGCAATGAAGAGGATATCCAAATGGTTGAAAGGAACTCTGGATTTTGAATTGTGGTATAAAAGGGGCAATGATTTCACTTTGAAAGCTTTTACAGATGCTGATTGGGCCATATGTGCTGATGACAGAAGAAGTACAAGCAGTGGTGATTTTTTCTTGAGAGATAGATTGGTCTCCTAGCTAAGTAAGAAGTAGGATTCAATGTCATTGTCAACAGTGAGAATACATTGCAGCAGTATCTTGTTGCACTCAAGTAATGTGGATGAAGCAAACTCTTCGAGATATCAAGGTGGTATTTGATGAGGCAATTCCGATTATGTGCGATAACACAAGTGCTATTAACATTTCAAAGAATCCAGTGATGCATTCAAGAACTAAACACATTGTAATCCAGTATCACTTCTTGAGCGAGAAAGTTAAAGAGAAGGAAGTCAGACTGAAGCATACCCACAAAGGATCAGATTGCAGATATTTTCACCAAGGCACTATCAAAAGATACTTTTGAGTATCTCCAGCATAAGTTAGGGTTTGTAGCCCCTCCTTCGAACTAGATGCATAAGAGTGGTGGATCTTTCAAGGGGCGGAGTTAATGTCTATCTTCTACTTCCTGGATTGTTGTGGTTGTTGCTCTCAAGGGGAGCAGTGAAAGTGGTGGTTTCCTGGTTGCAAGAAAAGTGTTGCAGAGATGAGATATCCCTAATAGGGTGAGTATTGCAATTATTAGGTGGGAGAGCGTTTTGGAGAAATATTCAGAAGGCACTAGTGTTGCACCTTTTGTCCTCGAGTCAAAGGGGGAGAGAAACAAAGAGACGGAGAGTTCAGAAGAGAGTCGCAGAAGTGTTGCCATCAATGAAAAAGGGGGATATCATTGGCAGTTTACTTTGTGTTGTCACCAATGTCAAACTTGTTGATGTTGATGACTAAGAGAAAGTGATCTATTATGTTTGTCATTGGTGTTGCCATCGATAACAAAGGGGGATATTGTTAGCAATATGTGTTCAGTGTTGTCATTGATGTCAACTTCTTATTAGCATTGATGTTGACCTCATGAAGTGATGTGTTGCCTGATGTATGGAAGTTGATTGAGTGGTGTGTTGATGGAGGTTCAGTATTGAGTGTTTAAATGTTATCTTGATGTTTAATGGTGATATCTAGTCAATATGTGGTGTTTCTAGAAGGTGACAATATGGGAAGTTGGAATATGTAGGAAAGAGTATTTGAAGTCCTTATGGGAGAATGCTTTGCATTCCTCCACATAAGAAGTTGGTGGCTTGCGATTCTGGAGTTAATGTGTATGGTCTATGAATGTTGCACTATCATGTTATCAGGTCCCAGCAGTTCAGAGGTTAAATTTGTGATTTGTTGTTTTCTGACAGTGAAGCTAGTTGTTAGGACTAGTTAGGAGAATGCTCTGCATTCCTCATTTTGCTCTACATTGGTGTTTCAAGGTATGTGGTTTGGTGGACATTTTCAGAAGGTTTGTGCAGTGTTCCAATCAGAAATCTTATGTTGGTTTGCTCCACAAGTGAAGATATGATGTTTTGTGTTTGGCATCATTGTTTGTGTTGGTTTTTGTTTACCCTGGTGAGGTAACAGACAAATACACAACTAGATACTCAAATACGTAGCATAGAAGACAATAAGTTTTTTCGTTCATAAACATAAGAGCTTGTACATTCCATTCGTGTCCACAACACAGGAACAAGTGTATACATATAATCCCCGAAGGGTCACGACCAATCGTCGCGTCGTAACGGTCTCAGTTACTAACTGCCGAGATTAACATAACATAACATAACTTTATTACACCCATACATTCATTTATGCCGACAACATCATCCCCCCCAAAAAAACAAGTCGTCTCCGGCGACTTACAACAAAACGGAGATAATGTCCAGTACAAAAAAGAAACAAAAAGCAGCTAAGTAGAAGTAGAAGGGGGCATCCCTGGAACCGACGGTTGGGACGCTGACGATGTAGCCCGCTGCCTCAACTGGTAGACCTACTGCGTACGGATAGATAGGTCCGCCTGGAGCTGTGAGTTCACTTCCACTACCTCCTTCAACATCGAAACAGCCTCCTGACATTCTGCCTTAGCCTCCTGACACTCTACCTGTGTCATAGCCTTGGCAGCATTGGCTGCCTCCCGCTCTGCCAACAATTGTGCCCGCTCCTCCTGCCAGGCACGACGCTCCTCTTCCCAAGCACGACGCTCTGCTGCTAGCTCGGCGGCCATCTCCTCCCGAGCTCTCTCTGCGGCCTCCCGAGCCCTCTCCCGAGCGGCTCCTTCTCCAAATTGTTCATGTAGACTGCCAGATCTTCCTGCATCAGAACTTCCACCGGTTTCCCCTTCCGTGCCGGCCTCCTGGAGGTCTTAGGCTCTGCACTCCCACTGACTACTGGCTGGGAGTCATCTCGGAAGGGAGACATAATAGTAGGTCCCCGTGCTATTGGTGTGACAGACTTCTGTGCTAGAAATGCTCCTGCCCAATCTAACACAAATGGCTCACTCAGAGTCACCAGCTCTCCCTCTCTGGGCACTCCCTCATCTCCACTGTGGTCGGACTCAATCAACACGGAGTCCCCACCAGTCGCCTCCGGCTCTGGCTGTACCTGACCCAACTCCATCCTGCCCTGATCAGCAAACTGCTCCATCATCTCTACCAAATCTCTACCCACAGGGAGACCCTCGCTCTCTCCTGTCTCCAATTCTGGTAATGCCTCCGGACTGGCAGCTCTCTCTGGGGAAGCGGCTACTGTGGGAACCTCTACTGGCTGATCGCCGACTGTCTGAACTGCTACCGTCTCTGCTGCCGACGTGGCAACCGATAATGTTATCGTATCAGCTACAGGCGTGGCCACAGGTACGGATAACTGCACTGGAATCCGAATGTGGCCAAATGCTGGAATGGCCGTGGAACTGGGTACAAAAGCAAGTGTGGTCCCACTGGAGGGTACCGGACAGGGAAATAATAGTGGGGTTGCTGACACCATCCGCACGTCCTCCTCATCATCGTCCTCCGCACTGCTGCCCCCTTCGGAAGTTGCCTCCCGACCACTGTCCGTGTCTCCACTCGCTTCTGCCTCCGGCCTGCTGCGTTTCCCCGGACCTATCTTCTGGCCTCCGGGTGTATCTAAGTGACACCACCGCATGATTGCGGGTTCACCTGGCACCAAGGGTCCCGACTTGAGCTCGGATGCTAAAATCTCTGCTCGGATCTGACGCTCTGCAGCATCCAAGAACAAGCCAATGGCATAATGTGGCATGTAGAATGTTCGGTGCTGCAAAGTCATGAATGCGTACATCCGCTCTGCTAACACCGTCACCCAATCATACTGCCTACCTCCCAGAAGAAAATTCATCAACGCCACCTGTTGAAATGAAATATCTGAAGCACGGCTGGCCCCCGTAAGCCTACTCTTTACCACATCCATAAGTGCGCGCCAGTGCCCTTCCTGAATGAATGTTTTCTTTATCCCCCGGTGATAAGACGCCTTTCGGAGAGACTCCTCTGCAGGTGTGAGGTCCTCCCTGCAAACCAGCCTGATATAAAAATCTTTGGTTTCCGTGGCCATCTTCTTGGATTTCAAATCCACTGGTAGTCCCTTCCTATTGGCGTATGGACACCCTTGCGTTTCCCTACCATACCTACGGCAATGCTTCTAATGTGCATTATAGGACCGAACGGTTATCCTGGTGAAGCAATGCATAAATTTGCTTAACATATCTTTGCTGTTGTACTCTTATTTCCTTGCCGTACGGTCACGTCTTCATTTGCGTAATCACCTGTACGGTATCATTGAGATTTCACTTTCCTGTCGTATGTTATCTTATTTATTGCCTTCAAACTTTTTCAAATTGCCGCACAGGAGCTGTCCTATGTTTATAATGACCGCACAGCCATTGCTTGCTATTGTTTATCGAAGTGCTAGTCTTCAAGACCAACCATTCTAAATGGTTCCTTCAACACTTCCATTCGAAACTGTCACCATCTTTCACCGTTTTCCAATGCCGAATACAAACATACGTTCCCCGATATCATTTACATCGTTCCTTATCATAAACATAGTGCCTCGGTTGTTTGACTGTCGTTACACACATCTCGGTTCCCAAATCAACATGGTGCTCACTATTTCAACCGACTGTCACGATACCTTGTAGCAAGAAACAACAATTTATCCCACCACTCTGCGGTCATTCTCGACTCTATAGTCAACCATGATGCTATTGCAAAGCAACTCCACCGAATACAAATGAGGTCCTTACTGCAAGCACGGGTCTTCTCGCAACATAGTCTAAGCGATGTCCCTCGGCTTCATACAGTATAGCCAGGCTTGTCCACTTCCCTAACTTCGAAACCAGTGTGTAACAGTCCATAGCCAGGCTTGTCATCCCCTACTACTCTCTCTTGGCGAAGTTCGAACTCATGCTCACATTGCTGCTAAATTTTATGTTTAACAACACACCACGAGGAACCGGCCGTTAACCAGATAGGATCATTATTTAATAACAACTCAAAAGAACTCACTACATAAATCTAACCAGGCTACATATAACCACCACACAGAACTTATCACCACCGCACGAGACTATCTCCGTACGGGACTATCACAGCATGAATATATTTTGTCCTGCACCCTTTCAATCTTCAAATGACATTTACAATTATACTTCTCAACGTGCTCACCGTATAAACTTCTCAATCTGCCATGGCTATGTTGCTCTTCATAACCAACCGATTCAATCACAAATGTTTCTGTAGGTCAATCTGCTTTACACTGGCGGTTGACATCTTATCATTTTGTTCCGCATGCCGGAATCAAATCCATACTGGTGTTCGGGAATCAACCAGTCTACACAACTTTTCCAGGGTTCCTGTTCGGTATCCTTCAAATATCATTCGAGTTGCACTACCTGACAAACTCGTTTCTCCATTCGTACTATCGCAAATGCAATCACCTCTACAAAATATTTTATTCTTGAATGCTACTGTCAATACATCACTTCTCAGTTTGCACATACAACTTATTATCTCCCTCTCGGTTCTATTGTAACATGACTGTCACAAACCCGATTTCATTTGCCTGCCGCCAGTCCAAAACTTAGTATAATGGTTCACTGTTTCAAGATTTGAAACCCGTGCATTGATGCTGTAACGGTTCTTGGAACTGTACTAACACATAAAATACATTCTCTGGTAGAACTTAAGAACCCGAATCAAGAACAAATAAATAACTTTCATTGACAATTCAAAGCCCGATATATTATATGCCCTAACCGTACAGTACCTAAGCTTCCTTTGTCTCTCCCAATTGTCGTACGGCCGTACAGTTCATAATTATGTCTTCGGCTATACTTTATGTCTTCGTTTAGTACTTTTATGTCTTCGCACCTTATGTCTTCGTTCAGCATGTTATGTCTTCGTTCACCATGTCTTCACTCAATATGTCTTCGTTCACTATGTCTTCGCTCAATATGTCTTCGTTCACTATGTCTTCGCTCAATATGTCCTCGTTCATTATATCTTCGCTCAATATGTCTTCGTTCATTATGTCTTCGCTCAATATGTCTTCGTTCATTATGTCTTCGCTCAATATGTCTTCGTTCATTATGTCTTCGCTCAATATGTCTTCGTTCACTATATCTTCGCTTAATATGTCTTCGTTCATTATGTCTTCGCTCAATATGTCTTCGTTCATTATGTCTTCGCTCAATATGTTATGTCTTCGTCTTCGGACTTTATGTCTTCGGATTTTATGTCTTCGTCTTCGGACTTTATGTCTTCAGATTTTATGTCTTCGTCTTCGGACTTTCTTCTTCTTTTTTTTTTTTTTTTAATTATTTTTTTTTTCTTCTTTTTTTTTAATTGCCAGGCTCCTGCCTATGCGCTTCTAGCCGTTGATGATATACTTTCAGTTTTGAGCCATTAACAACCTCTGGAATTTCCTTTCCGTCGAGGGTCCAGAGTTTGACAGATCCATTCGCTGCGACCTCTCGGACCTTGTAGGGGCATAGCCACTTAACCTTGAACTTGCCGGGCTTGATCTCATTTCGGCCATTATATTTCAATACTAACTGCCCCGGCATAAATCTGGTTCGACGGATGTGTTGATCGTGCCAGTGTTTCCATCGTTGCTGGACCACCTCTGTCGCCCATTGTGCCATTAACCTTCGTTCATCAAGTTTGTTTAGGGCATACAGGCTCTCCATATCACCAAGTTTATTGTCAATCGCAATTCGAAGGCTTGGCACCATGAACTCCATTGGCACTACCGCCTCCTATCCGTACATCAATTGGAACGGTGTCTGGCCTGTCGTCACCTTGTAAGTAGTGCGGTATGCCCATAACACCGACGGCAGTTTCTCCTCCCAATCTTCCTTTTCTACCCCGCACGACTTATAGATGACCGAGACCAGAATCTTGTTGGTCGCCTCCGCTTGACCATTGGCCCTTGGGTAATACGGACTAGACAAGAAGTGAAAAATTTTTAACTCCGTCGTAAGGAGTCTCACCACATGGTTTACAAAATGGCCTCCTCTATCACTGGTTATCTGAAGTGGAATCCCGTACCTCGTGATAATTTGTTCATAAATGAACCTGGCTGTACTTACAGCAGAGTTGTCTGGTAGGGCCCGTGCTTCGACCCACTTCGTCAAGTACTCTGTGGCTACCACAATGTATGTGCACCGCCGAGGTCTGCTAACTTTTAAGGGCCCCACAAAATCAAGCCCCCAACGTTCAAATAACTCCTGTGCAACCGAAGGGTTCAATGGCATAAAATCTCGTTTCACTGGTTTCCCGGCCCTCTGGCACGTATCACAACTGCCGACCCATTCTCTGGTGTCATTGTGTAGCGTTGGCCACCATAGTCCAGCCAACAGTACTTTTCTGGCCGTCATGTCCGGCCCCATATGGCCTCCTGCCAGTCCTTCGTGTGCCTCCTTCAAGATCCTTGGTATCTCTTCCTCCATCACACATCGGCGGAGTACCTGATCTGCCCCCATTTTGTAAAGAAGTCCATTGATCAATTGGAACGTTCGGCTCCTCAGAACCAGTTTGCGTCGTTCCCCTGGTGGCATGTCCCGAGGGAACTGGGACGTCGATAGGTACTCGCCAATACGTGTACCAGGATGGTAAAACCACAATCCGGAATAAATGCGCGTCCGGGAAATCATCATTTACCCCCTTCGCTCGTTCTCCCGACTTGATTCGTGACAGTTGGTCAGCAATCACATGGCTCTTCCTTGCCGTACTATAATATTGAACGTGAACTCTTGCAATAATAACAGCCATCGGCTCACCCGCCCTTGAATAATGGGTTTATTCACCAAGTACATCAGAGCTTGGTGGTCTACATAAAAGGTGAAGGGTGTCGCCAACAAGTAATGTCGGAACTTTTGTACTGCGTAAACCATGCCGAGAGCTTCCCGTTCAGTTGTACTGTAATTCCTCTCGGCTTTCGTGAGTAGTCTACCGGCAAAGTAGACCGGGTGATCCAACCCATGATCCCCAACTTGTGCCAATGTTACACCTATTGCATAGTTAGAGGCGTTGACGTGCACATGAAATTCTCTGTCCCAGTTCGGGTAGGCCAATATTGGTGCCGCCAACAGTCGTGATTTCAATTCCTCGAAGGATTCCAACTGCGTCGTTCCCCATACGTACGGTTCCCCTTTTCTTGTGAGGTTATCTAGGGGGTAAGATATCTGGGAGAAATTTTTTATAAACCTTCGGTAATACCCAATGTGTCCTAGAAAAGATTTTACCCCTGAGACATCCTGTGGGGGTTCCATCTCCACAATCACCCGAACTTTATCCGGGTCTGTTTTAAGTCCCGCTTTACACACTGTGTCCGAGTAGTCTACCTTGCGGTACCATGAATCTGCATTTCTTCGGGTTCAGAGCGAGTCATGCCCTCCGGCACCTATCCATACATTCTCCGAGTGCCTTCAGATGTGTCTCCTCCCCGCTGTAGATGGACCAATCATCCAGGAACGCCTTGAAGTTACCCACGGACATCTTATCGAAAATGTGGAGAATTATTCGTTGGAACGTTGCCGGAGCATTGCAGAGACCGAAGGGCATCCGGTTGTAAGCATATACTCCGTCCTCCACCACGAATGTCGTCTTCAGCGTATCTTCCTCCGCTATTGATATCTGATTATAGCCGGAAAATCCATCCATAAATGAATAGATTTCATGGCCGGCCACCTCTTCAAGAATAGAGTCCGTGAACGGTATGGGAAACGGATCTTTGATGGTAACTGCATTGAGACGCCGGAAGTCGACACAAATCCGGATCTGGTTGCCATCCTTTTTAAGAGATATTACGATGGGGGATACCCATTCGCTATTCTGCACCCTAAAGATAATCTTGGCCTCCAACATTTGTTCAATCTCTTCTTGTACTTTTGCAGCATAGTTTTTATTCATTCTGTACGGCCACTGCCGTACTGGTACTGCACCTGGTACCAACGAGATACGGTGAACACATAACTCCAGTGGGACTCCCTTCAAATCCTTATAAGTCCACGCGAATACATCTTTGTACTCAATGAAGATGTTGAATGCGGTCGTTTTCAGCACTGGGTTCCAGTCGTCTCCTACCAAAATGATTTTCTTATCTGTCTCCGTACCCAGATTCAAGGGTTTCACAGTCGGTTCTTCGTACTTCATGGCCTCCTTATTTTTAAACTGATGTGCGGGTACGGTGTCCATTGTAGCTTCTCCTTCCTTATACTCCCCGTACTCTGGAGGATATTTATCTGGCTCCTCTTCGTCGACGCTTAATACGTTACAGGAGGGTGAGAACATCTCATAGTCCTCCTGCTGCCAATGGAACAATCCATTTAGTGAATCCGTGTCATCCTCCGAACAGCATCCTCCGAGTTTTAGTATGCCTTCGGCATCCGGATCCATCCCCTCTCTGCCTTCGTCTCATGGGTCATTCTCCCCTTCAGATTCAGATCCCGAGGAAGAGGCAAGTTCCTCGCTCACCAACTGGTCCGGAGATCAATAGTAAATTTCTTGCCTCCGCTCTCCATTGCGAGTGTATTCCGTTTCCAGTTGTGGTTTGCCTTTGCTGCCACCAGCCATCCTCTTCCCAGTATGGCATCGTACCCTTTCTGTTTTAATGGGATGACCACAAAGTCGAGCACAAAAGGTTGTGCACCCACGGTGACTTGCTGTGCCATCAACATGCCGAGGGGTTTAATACCATGCTGATCGGCACCTAACAGATTAAACGTAGGTGGCCACAGAGTGGGCTTTCCTAGCTTTTTCCATGTGTCCTCCGGAAGGACGTTTACCCCGGAACCACCGTCTACTATAGTATCCGTCAGGATGGTGCCCAGAATGCCCATCTCCACCACGGCTGGATGTCTGTCGTTGTTAAGGTTAAGCACAACTGGATTTGTTGCTGAGCTTCCTGGTATGGAAGTGTCCGTGTGTCTCGGTTTGGGTTTATCAACCTTTGTACCCAACAGCACTATCCCCAATTGAGGCATGGTGTGTAGGAGGTCCTCCAGTTTCACGGGTACCTTCAGTTGGAGCATCTGCCGTACAATGTTCCTCTCCGCGTCTGTCCAGTAGGGTCCAGATGACTCGTGTGTCTCTCCCCGTTGGGCTTTCATGGCCCTTTCTATTCCCTCCCTTGCTTCCGCCATTCTCTGCTTCTCCGTACGGGGATGGGGGTATCGGGCTTCCTTTGCTTGCCCTCGGGTAAGAGCAAGGATGGCTTCTTTAACCCGTGTGTTGCCTTCGATATCAATCAAATTGGCCCCTACGCCAGACTTCGGACAATCGGCATCTTCATGGTCACCGGGGCCACACCACCGACATAACTTTTGAGGGGTATCATTATTATTACACTCTCGTGCGTAATGACCCCATTGGTTGCAAGCCCTACATTGAATCATCGGGCGTCCCTTCGCGTCGTATTGGACCCTGCTTTGGGTGGAATTATTATTATTCCCCCGTCCGCCTCTTCGGTTTCCCCGATAGCCTCCGGAAGATGCATTATTGTTTGAATCCGATGTGGAAGGCTGCTCCTGTGCAAAGAGCACTTGCTGGTTACGTGCTTTCAGATTGTATGGGCATTCCTTCGTAGAATGTCCCATGATCTGGCAGATGTCACAGAATGCCTTTTTGGGACAAGCACCCTTTGTGTGGTCGTTCTCCTTACAATCCGTGCACCACAGTTCATCATTTTTGCTTGTGGCCCCCTTCATTGTCTTAAACTCTTTTAACATTCGTTCCATATCCTTCTGCAAGGCCGTGACTTTCTTCTTTGGTTTCTCATCACTGCTACTCTCCTCTTCCGACGTATCGTCTTCAGAGGATGACGAAGATCTATTCTTCTTCTTTTTGGCCGTCTTATTTTCGCTTTCCAGGTCCATGGCCCGATTGTATGCATTATCGTAGGATGTCGGAGGCACAATTTTCATCTTTCGTCGTAGCTTAGGGTTCAGGCCTTCGACAAACCACCTCTTCTTTAGGCCATCAGCTGGTTGGCTTTCCATCTTTCCAACTAATTCCTTAAGTCGGCGGCCATACGCCTGTATGGTCTCCTTCTTACCTTGCTTTGTTCCGTAGATTTCGGAGACTATCTCGTTATCATCTCGGAGAAGCCGGAATTCCTTCTCGAATGCTTTCTTCAGTTCATCCCACGTAGTTACCTTGGTTTTATCCAAGTCTGAATACCAGTCAATAGCCACTCCTCTCAGTGTGGCGGGGAACTGCTTCATCCATTCATCCTGGTCAGTCACCCCGTTGGCTGACCAGATGGTTTCGCATGTACGGCAATGCCGTGCTGGGTCGTCCTTTCCATCATCATGGAACTTTGGCAACTTTTCTTTATGAGTCGCCATAGGTGGTTGGGTTGTGTGTTGTCCAGCACCACCGCCTGTGGTACCCGCACCCACCCCTACTATGCTGCTTTGTACGCTATTTACTGGTGGCACTTGTTGTGCCTGTGTCACCGGTGGAACTGTGTTATGTGGAGTCGTGGGCTCCAACGGAGGGTTCCCGTGTGTCTCCGCTCCGTCAATGTCACCCTCAGCCGTACATCTCCCTTCGTGATCACAGTCTTCCGCACGTGGTGTACGGACCCAGTCTTCAAACCAGTTTCGTTCTTCCTGGAGGAAGGTCTTCAATGCTCGCGTTTCGTCGATTAATTCTTCACTACTCCGCACCCTTCGATGTTCCGGCGAAATGAACTGTTCCAATTCGGCTTCTGCACCTTCCGTGCCACTTCCGAGGTCCCCTTCGGGCAACCCTCCGGCAAGCTGGTCCTTGGCAAGTTGCCTGAGCCTACACCGACGTTCACGTTGCTGCGCGGATATCAAAGCCTTCTGTGCGGCTTCCCCTTCGTCATCTATCACTTTCTTATTTCGATCTTTATTTAAATTATTGGGCATCAAGACAAACTATACACATTGCTCAATCAAAAAGAACACTTATTTTTTATTAATTCATGTTGCTTTACAACATTCTCAATTGAACTACAATTGAATTTTTGTGTTTCGTTCCCCTTCGTCTCAAACTTCAAAAACTTTACTGTTTTTCATTTCCCTCCTCCCGACGGCGACGAAGATGCTCTCGGGCGTGGAATGCACGGAGGATCTCCTGACGGTGGTCCTCACGGTCAATTTCCTCTTGCCGAATACGTCGTGCAAGTGCTGCTTGTGCCAGCAACCGTGGAAGTTGGTTCAACAACCGATTCGCTGCAGGGTTCGCCCCAATCACGTCCCACACTACGCCTGCAGGGACGTCTCCGTTCGTTGCCTCCCTTCGGACGTGAGTTTCAAGGGCTACTTAAAACAAAATTCGGAAGTCACGTGCCAGATTATCCTCTCCGTCGTACAACTTGGTACAGGCTTCCTCGGCTTCTGGGTTTATCGCACTAACGGGTAAGCCCATTATGCCTACTCGCCATCCGGGTATGTCTAGGCAGTGGCGCCAGATGTTTACCCTGGTGAGGTAACAGACAAATACACAACTAGATACTCAAATACGTAGCATAGAAGACAATAAGTTTTTTCATTCATAAACATAAGAGCTTGTACATTCCATTCGTGTCCACAACACAGGAACAAGTGTATACATATAATCCCCGAAGGGTCACGACCAATCGTCGCATCGTAACGGTCTTGGTTACTAACTGCCGAGATTAACATAACATAACATAACTTTATTACACCCATACATTCATTTATGCCGACAACAGTTTTGGTCAACTCAACGAATTAGCTTGATTGAATTATGTTCTTTTGATCCAGATATGCATTGGAGGATGAGTTAAGAGGTTGTTATAGGTCTTATCATGCCATTTTTGGATCCGCATTAAGCTATGTGCATTGGAGAATGTTTTGGGCTGATTGGTTAACATGTTTTATTGTTTTGCTACATGTTATATTTGATGTCGTTAATGGAGAATGTTGTGTTGTGTGCCCTTCAATTAAATCAATTGTGGGAGGCGTGTTATGATGTATTTGGGTCCCCTTTATCTCCTAGGGTGGACTGCATTGTGCGAAAGTGTTCATGGTGACCAACTTTGTGTAGATATTGTTTATCCTTACCATACCTGACCTAGTTGATGTTTTCAGTAATCAAGTTGATATATACTGGCATGCAGATGTTTGCGTTGAGCACGGATGGAGTGTGGATTGAATTTGAAGTCGTTGTGATGCAAATGTGGAAAAGCAGATGTGCGAATTGGTAATATCTTTCAAAGTTGACAGAGTTTGTGGCAGCGAATGGTTGACATGATCAGGAGATGTTACATCTTTTCAATTCATCAATTTCATGTGCTTGCTAGAAGACAGTGAGTCCTTTTGGCAGCTTGTACAAACTTGTATCTTGCCATGGGATCCTGCATCTCAGTCTTGCAAGTCCTTTGTATTTTTCCCTAAGGTTGTGTGTCTTAGCCTAAATCCACATCAGGAGAAGTAACCACCTTGGCCTCTCGCCTAAAATTTTGTAATCAGCTATTCATATAGTGAGTGCGATTCTCACTGTGGTTTCCCCCACCTTGGTTTTTCCACGTAAAAATCTAGTGTTCATGTGTTTGTATGCTCATTGCAATATCTTTCATTCATGGTTAGTTGGATAAAAATAATTGGTGAGTGTTTGTGACAGAAAAAGTTTAAGATTTGTCCAAGACTAATTTACGCCCCCCCCCCCCCCCCCCAGTCTTGTGGTGTGTTCAACAAAGCAAGGTATGTGATATTGAAATTGCAAAGTGAAAAGCAATTAGAATAGAAGATGATCTTTTATTACCTAGCTGGCGCAACTATGATAAAATTTCAAATTCTACGAATCATTGTTCAAAACAATAAAAAAAGGTACATACTTTATCTTGTGTTGTTCAATGTTCTAATTTCTTAGTTTTTGGTCAAGGGCACTTTCAAAATAATGAAGCAAGCACCCTAGAAGCTAAACCTTATATGGGTGAAATGTATGATTTTAATTATGAAGAAGGTTTAGATGATTCTGATTGTTGAGTGATGAAGAGGATGATGACCCTAACATACCACCAAGAAATTTATTGATGTCCTTCGCTTCAGCAAGTCAAACAGTCAAGCAATCATCAGGTGATGAAACCATTAAAGAAGAATGAAATATCCCCCTCATTTAAAGATGTAAGACATGAAAACGGTTTGAAGAGATTTAATGCATTATACCTACTGGTGGTTTCTTATGGAGACTCAGAGATGATCCTCTATTTGAAATCTCTCATTCTTTTGAAGCAGATAATGTGAGTTTCTTTATTTCTCCTTTCCATAATAACATTAAACAAGACGAGCTCATTTTCTGAATCAAAATTGAAAGTGTGGTATCAAGGAACAAGGGAATGAGGATGAAATGTGCATCAAACAAACAACAAGTCCTGATGCCTAGACTTGGTCGGTGCACAACAACATAAAATCACTTGAAAAACTTAAAGTTATTGTTTTAAGTTGTTTTAAAATCTATATTGCCTCCACAACCCTAAAAGTGAGTTCATTCCATTGTATTGGTAAAATAGGAGAAGAGTGTTAAAATTTCAGAGTGTGTATGTTCTTCCAATCCATCTCAGAGGAAGACTCAATCTTCCTACATATATGTTGGTGGTGCCCTATAACCAAGGGACACCACCTTTCATTATAGTATAATAATTATATAATATAATATAATAATTATTATATTATTATATAATATAATTATTATTAATATAATAATTATATTTTTAATTTCATATAATATATACATAATATAATTATTATTAATACAATAATTATATTATCACGACATCTATGTTGGCCTGAAGGAATCCGACCATAGCTACAATAACATCAACACTCCCTCTTAGCTAGGGAGGAATCCTTCTGGATAACTTCTAGTTCGTCCTCCTGACGCTATCTTAAATGATTTACTTATGAGAATGATATATATATATATATAAGTCATAACAAAAATTAATTAATTAATGTCTCAAATAATAATTTGTATTATTTGAGACATCATTGTGAATCGGATATGTAAGCCTCCTGAAGCTAACTTCAACATTTACATCTTTCTTTTAGAAGATCATCTATCTCTTATAGATAAATATGCTCCCAAGGGCACCCATATCATACCAAGGCCACAAAATAGAAAGATCTAGAGTCCTCATGGCACAAGATTACATTGCTACCAAAGCTCCCACTGCAAGGGTTCCAAAAACTACTTGAAGCATCATGATGAGCATTTCCCAAATGAAGATCATCTATGACCTTTACACAATCAAAGAACTCACCTACTCAATCAAGAGCTCCCAAAGGATGGACTAAAAACCACGATCTCCAAAGAAGATAGCTACTATAGGATCCAAGAAAACAACTGCAAATGACTCAAAGTATTGTTATAGCAAGTTGCACAAACATCCCAAAGTACTCCACCATGATTTACAAGTACTCCATCCATTCATCTCATTATTTCTCCACTACATTGCACCAATGCATCATGATGGCTAAAGGATCACCAACACTAAAATACGCACACTAGCAAAGCATTAATTTATGGGTATAAACAACCCACAACCAAGTTATCTATGCAACCTATGGGTATAGACTACATAAAACTACACAATCTGTAGATCTCAAAGTAGCGGAACACAAATCCACCACAATGTAGATGCAAAAGCATACAAACTCAAAACCTCATCAATAATAAGTAAATTAGAAACAAGAAGAAATAATCATGTAGATTCTTCATGACTCAAACACCAAATCAACACTAGACCCAATTTACCACAAATCCACAATATAGTAACGAATGTTTAGGAGCTCATCAAGCAACCACTTTAAAATGCTAACTAACTAATCACATACCAGCATCACCACATTAAGAAATCTTCATGTGACCCCCTTGAACCATACATTAAGAATGACCACATAAACCTACAACATCTTGTATCCAAAACACCCCCACAAGATTCATGATCTAAATTTCTCTACAAATCTACAAAAGCCCATAGTTTAGTTAAACATACAAAACCTCCACAACCATGTCAAGTAAATGCATGCAAGTTTGAAAAGCCTTACCATTTAAAAGACCCACAAGTCTAAGAATACCAAAACAATTAAACCAAAATGATCAAATACCACAAATAAGCATAACCAAAAATCCAGTTAACATGAATCTAAAACATTGAAGCACTATCATTGAATAGGCACAAGAGGTTTTCTAAGAAGTTTAGGCCACCAAATATGCTAACTTCACAACCAACACCATGTAATCACATAAGCTATCATGTCATGTCAAAGCTCCATGCATACAAGAAACTTCATGACACCATGATTACAACCCTATATTCTCCAGCATTAACTCCCATTAAAATGAGATAATGAATCTCAAGTCTATATCATGATATCATCCATGTCTTCAAAATAAAAAGACAACTAAAAAAATCTTTAGAGTCAACAAAGTGACAAAACACCATTCTTGGAAAACATCCTTCATCTATAAGGAGTTCAAAATCACCATGGCCAAAGACGTGACCTATCAAACCAATGAGACCAAAATCAGCTTTCAACTACAAGTTTTTTAATTACAAAAACAAAATATGCAAAAACCATTGATACCATTCTGCACTACTTAGAGAGAACTTCCTATTAATTGTATGAAGTCGAAAATCCAATATCGTGGGTGAAAGTTATGCTTCTTATAAAAATATGCCATATCAAGCCTTTAAAACCTAGCTTTGTCACTATTCCAATGGTTGGTGGGTTAGGAGTGGGCAACATCATTGTCAATGATGGGACAAACGCAATGCCAAGGTAGTTGTGCTTGGTAATGCCACTAGTAGTGATGTCAACCCGACACTAGGTGGCTAACAAGTGGAGTAATGACAGCTCCTGAGTGGCTTAGTAACAAGAGTGGGCTAGGATCAATCTATTGGGGACTCAACCCACATGACCAAGAGTTGGCCCCCATACATAACCAAAGGATTGACTGTCTAGCTCCAATAGCCTGTCCATAAAATCCAAGCTTCCACCCTTCCCCACTTTACACCCATTGATGTAACCACCAACTCAACCCCTTACCATTTTTTTTAATTTCTACAAATTGTATGATGATTGTGCAAATATTGTAGAGGATGAATAAAGAATTATTTTCTACCAACTATACCAAAGAATTTGCAATGACCAACAAAGTGCATAGATGTGTATAACTATATAGATTAGCGATTCCTTCAACCCCCTAAAAAATGGTCGAAAAAATTTCTACTCCAAAATATATAGTTTTTTATCAATCCATAGGTTTTTGTGCCTTCTAGATTCAATAGTGAGATTTAGTTTTGTCCAAAAGGTCATTTGTCGAACTTCACTTTCAAAAACCTTACAAAATGAGCCCAAATAAAAACCCATTTGCCAAATCACCATTAAATCCCGAATCCGCAGCACCTCAAATCTACAAACACAACTAAAACCTTGAAAATGCCTTCATTTTCCTACAAAATCATGGATTCAAATATGCATAAGATTGTATTCACACCAAGTATTAACAACTAGGAAAATCCACCTAAACAATTGACAATCACACTTTGATACAAAATGGAAGAAAATTTGCAGCAATAATATTTCTACATAACCCTCATGAGAGAAAAATATGCAAAAGAAATATTCAAAATCCACGATGCAAAGGAGTAACAAAACATACCAACAAAAACACTAAATGTACCTTTGAAAACCCAACTTCCAAAACCAACCACACAACTCAATGTATTATCTCAAAGAAGTGAGCTCGCCACTTGCAAAGTCCCCTTGCAAGGCTTTTGAAGCATCAAGCACCCTAGATGCAATCCTCCATATGAACAAACAAATAAGACCATGCTTCTACTCATATATACAACCTACAAGAGATGCTCGATCCAAACCTTAGCCAACACCAAAGGTTACACAAGCAAGCCTCAAAAACTACTCACATGTTTGTTTTTAATAGAAAAAGGCTTGTAAAAACCACCAAGTGGTATTACATAAACCAAAAATCCCAAATCAAGTATTTGGAACTAAGTTTTCTCAATGATTAATATTTTTCCAATATAACACCCACATATAACCCAGGTCAATCTTGATGAAAATACCATGATTTGAAACTGTAGAAATTGCCTCCTTATCAATATTTGTAGATTATAATTAAGCATGAACTTTCCAAATAAATAATGGAGAAACAAACTTAAAAATCACAAAGGAGATAAGTAAAACTCACTATGTGAAGATAACCATATTTTAAGTCCTCCAATTTTTTTATGTGAAAAGGAGGCCACGTTTAAATAGAACAAAAGGGATTTAACGGCATACCACCTCTGAGTTTTAACTCAAATTTAAAGTCAGGTGTAACATAAAGCTTTGTTTACTTCATGACCCTAGGTGGAAAGATGGGTTGCTCTCTAAAGATTTTTGTAAGGGTGATCTACTTATCATTTCTCACTACCTGAATTAGGATTTAAGCCAGGGAACTTATTGTGTTCCATTGGGAATAAGTTACTCAGACATACGTATGTTAATAAACATTAATGATTAAACAATACTCAGAACATAAATGTACTGATCAGAATATAAACTATTATCCTTCGTATATTTATCACAAAAGGAAGAATCTGCATCATTTAGGTCAGAGAATAGACAAAATCAGAAAGCCTTTTCTAAACACAAACAAGAAATAGAACTATTTAGAGAGACATTATTAATGCAGAACAAAATCTCCTCACAAGGATATAAGACAAAGTGAATCACATTATTTTTATAAACATGTCCAGTCATAGGGTAGAATTTAGAGTACCCAAACTGATCTTGAGATAGCTCGAACGCATTTGCAGCTATTTCTGACACTAAAAAATCACGTTGCAATCCATCAGAGTGATCAATACACCGTTGGAGAACACAGCATCCATGCCGATGTGTTGCAATTTCAACACAATGTTTTGCTGCAGCATCAAAAAGAAACTGCCAAAATAGCAACCACAATGTTTAGCTCAATCAAGGGAAAAGGTACAGCTACTACATGAATATTGTGAAATGATGTCCTAGGCATTTAAATTAATTTTATATTCTGAACACACTAGGAAGGAATCACAATCTGCATATGTAAAGTAAATAAATAAACAAAGAGTAGAAGTACAACATTTTGACTGGGTAAGGCAAGTATAAATAAGAATTCCCAGTACAATCTGATGTCAGTATCATGCACTACACTGAAGATAAAATCAATGCATGCATACAGGTGAGACAAAAAAATAGATGCTGTTTTATTGAAACAAGACAATGCCTTCATGAAATTAAGATTAATGCCCAGCTAATGGTTACATGGTCAAAACATTACATTCAGAGTGATCATTTTTAGGGGCCAAGGAGGCTTTGGGTTTTCCCAAGGTCGCCCGACAAGGACCCATAGGAAACCTAGAGTAGATTCTTGGCAAACTCAAGCCAAACCTGCAAGTGAACCAACTAGAAAAATATTTTTCTAACAATTTTTGAAACAAAAAAGCTCTTAAATACCTAATTTCACCCTAATGTCAAGGCTCTCAGCTTTTTTTTCCTCATTTCACAAACACAAGTAAATCAAATGGGATTTTTTGCCTCCAAGCTTTGGTGGTTGTATTTTGCGGATTGTTGTATTTTTTCTTTTAAGGTGAAGGCTAGAAGAGAGACGTACACCAATAGGAGAGAAAAGCTACACAAGGAAGACTTATCTATCAAATTTGAGTGAACTTTGTAAAAAAGTTAAAGTTTTGAAGAAATATTTTTAGAATGTATTGAACAATTTTAGAAACATAAACAAAGGTTATAACATTTTTTATTCGTAGTCTTAAATTTGTAGTGTTTTTAACAGGATGGTTCATAGTTCTAGTTGAGTTGCTCCACATGTAGAGTGTTTATTTAAATTTGACATATTGTCACCTCTTTGGCAAGATACAACCATGATTTGAAATTTTGAACAAACTCTGGTGGTAGGGGTTATCATTATCATTTGTAGCCATTGTGCAAATGAGTATAAGAGCTCATATAGTCAAGTGAAAGTTCACCTATGCGCTAGTAGTATGAAACTCGGTATGGATTGTGATGTTTGATTCTCTTCAATTTGAACTTGTCTACCATTTTTTTGGATCCCATGTTGTCAGTGCTACTGCTGTCCACAATGACTTTGCAACATTTTCCACTCACCTTACACCTTGTTCAAAATAAATTTCTTCTCTGAATTAATTCTAGTTTCTCCTTATCCAGATTTTAAAAAAAAATTCACTTCATTATGACTCCATATATGGGATCCTCTCCATGCCTTGGTGAAGTCTCAATTTCATTTTCAGCTGGTGCTACATGAACTCTTTCTTATTTTCCTTTTCCACTATCCTACTGAATTTGTGAACATTGAAATACACAGTGTCCTGCTTCTCCACACTAAAAGCATGTAGCACTAAGTCCTCTTCCTCTACCTTTACCCCTACCAAAATATCGTCTACAACAAGAATAATCTTCTCCACCTCTAGAGAAATCTCCTCTTCCTTTGCGTTCTAACACGCTTGCATGAGATGTGCTTCCTCTTGCCCATTTTGGTAACCTCTACCACTACTAGACGATTCTCTTCAATGTAAAAATCTGCTTCTACCTTGGGGAGTTGTTTCGTTGTTTTCTTTTCAATTTCTCTTCTACCTTCAAGGCATATCAGCATACTTCCTCTACACTATGCACATTAATCAAACTTATTTCATCTTAAATAAATATGCATTAATCAAACGAATACATTCAAAATCATTCGGCATCATCTTCAAAATGACTAGCTCTTATGCTTAATCAGTAGAACTATTCCATGCATTCTTCAACAGTAGTTTCTCTTTGCTTCAAATTCTAAAGTTTTCTTAGCAGACTTATGTGATAATTTGCCGGCAAAAATTGTTCTTTATTTTCATCAAGCTTCGATCTCACAATTCTATCTTCTCCTTTCCTATTCATTGGCTCTGTCTGTAAATGATCCCATCATAGGGATGTGTGACCCTTCAATCTGATGTAAGCATATTTGATGACCTTCTAATCTTCTTCAGTATTAGCATACTCAAACTATTTCTCCATTTCAGAGATTCAGTCCAATAATTCCTCTACATTCAAACATCCTTTATAATTTGGGGGATCAAATCAAGGTCTAGAACTAATCCTCATTATGGCTCTTATAAACTACCCTTCTCCTTGATCAAGCCCTAGTTCATTCACTTCGCCACTCCCTTCATCAGGCTGTTCTTCAGCGTCATCATGTATATCCTCTAAGTGAACTCCTCTTCTCTGGGCCATCTCGAGTCTACCTCGCAGGGTTTTCTTCAACTCTGACACAAACCAAGCTTTCATACCACTTAATGTAGAGCAAACTAAGAGAGACTTGTCAGACTGTCTCTGTTCGCAACCAACCAAAATATGAGACAAAAACTTGATTGCAATTTAGTTATAAAACAATTTCAAACTTCTTTTAAATCACAATTATCAAATCAAATTCATAACATGCT
Source organism: Chamaecyparis obtusa (assembly GCA_027943335.1). NCBI lineage: Eukaryota > Viridiplantae > Streptophyta > Pinopsida > Cupressales > Cupressaceae > Chamaecyparis > Chamaecyparis obtusa. Next base: position 910,934 of record BSBK01001489.1, read on the forward strand.
CTAACTAATGTTCAAAAACAAAACAAAATAACTCCAAAAACCTGCCACGCATATATTTGAATTTGCAATCCAAGATATTTAACTCTATTCACATATGAAGATAAAATTATATCTTCTCCAACTGCTACGCCATTCACCCAATCCGCTACTCCACACACCACTCTCTGTTTGCACCCTTGTTTTCTTTTATTTTGCAATCCAAAACTCCCAGTATTCCCTGCACATACATAGACAAAACTATACACCCCCCTCAATTCTCAAATCATGCACTCAACTCACTTTTTCTGCCACGCTCTACGCCCCCAAATCTGTTGTGCAAATATATTTTAATCTGAAAATTAAAAAAAAATTCATATCCCTACCCACCCTGCTCTTTCATCTGATACGCCATTTTCTTATCATCTTTCAGTTTTCTTCTTATCTGGAGCTTAGTGGGCTTGCAACCTAGAAGCCAAAAAGGTTTTTGGAATATTCAATGTGCCTTGGTTTTTGGTTTAAAATGGCACCTGTGCTGCCCACACTATCTTGCCAAAATAAAACAAGGAATAATGCACTAAAAAACACATGCTTGGTCTTATCCATTATTCTACAGCTCTTGGTTACCAATAACATGCAAATTTATATATACGAACGGCAAAATAAATAAGTTGCTATATAAATGAGGATATGTGAATATCACTGCCTACCATATAAATTGAAAACACATTAAATCTGAATGTGATGCAAGATTATGGACTCCTAGATGCTCCTGCATCATTCCAATGGAGGGTGACAAGGAATTGAGATCCAACTCCCAAGCATGCTAACTTTGACACTACAATTGTGCAGCTCGCCGAATCTCAAATAACAAGGCTAAATGCTAATTGTGGTTCAAATGAAATTGTACCAAATGCTAAAATTGATGCTTTCAATGAAGAGTAACATAAAAATATGGGATATTGATTGTAATTTTCATTTGCTATTTACATCTGACATATCGTTGAATTATCATATTGTGAATTTATGAGTATTTTCTTTATTTGCATATTATAAGGTAATTAAATATTTCATTTCTTAACGAGTATTTCTATTTTATAATTTTATAATTAAATATTTTGTTTATTGGCAATTATGAGTATTACTATTTTAATGAGTTCTAAATTTTAAATTTATATCTATCTACATATCATAGTTACCCCACCCATCGGGGACAACAGGACAGGGGGACGTCAGGATGGAGAGACAAAGGGCCTCAATTTGGGGACGAGGGGGGACAACAGGGTGGGCAGCAGGGGGGCGGTGTTGTATATAATATGTACTATACATATAGTAATTAAAATGCTAGCTATGAAAAGATGTATAAGACTATTAAGAAGTAAAATAGCAAAATTGCAAATGCCAAATACTAAATACTTGAACATTGTCTATCAAATTACTAATTAGAAATTGGAATACTAAATAAAATTTCAATTTGACAAATGAGAATTGTTGAATTGGCAAACAAAAGATTTCTATCATATCAAAAATATCATAAAGATGATTACAATGAGTAGCATGATATAAAAACAAGTACAAAATGTCCTAATCAGCTTATTGTTTATATGTATTAGGTTTGCAAATGATCTTTAATCAGCCAAAAAATATATGTATATATCTGATTTGCTAGCAAATATATATATAAAAAAAAGAAATTTAAAAAAATACACTTTTTAGATGTCTAGGGACAGGAGATTTCTAGAAGTCCCCGAGATGCTTAGGGGACTCTTGGGCATCCCCGCATTCCGGCAGCGATTGAGTGCCAATGGGGACGGGGTCCCCCCATCTCAGGAATGCAAGGGTCCAGGAGTGGGGACACATCCCCATGTAACACTAATAAATATGAACCTATACCCATACCCAAAGGAAAAAATGTGATATCAATGTATTTGTAACCCAAATCTGTACCCGTCGACATATCAAGACCAGCAACTTAGCTGAGAACTAAGTTGTCGGTCCTAGTATCAGGTTGGGTACAGGCATGGGTATGCTGTTATGACAAACAAATTTCCTTGGGTATGGTACGCTTAGTTACAACACACACAAATTTAAAACATTTATATAATTGTAAAATTAATTACATTTCCTTGGGTATGGTACACTTAGTTACAATACACACAAATTTAAAAAATTTATAGAATTATAAAATTATTTACATTCGATAGTATGATGCTCCGTCATCAATCAATGACAACTGATAGTTCAGAATTTCAATATCATGTCATATGCCATATAGTATATATCATACATGTCTAGGGTCACAATTCAAATGAAAATCATTATAGTTACCAAATTGATAATAAAAAATAATGTCTTCAATCTTCATCAATCATCAAAAGAATCTAGATCATCGTTTTCTTCAATTTCAACGTCATTTGAAGACTCTTAGAAAACTCGGCAACTATATAACTTGCGAGTTTTTTTGCTCAGCAAGCTTATGCCAAAAACTCTGCGAGTCTGATAAAAAGATTCAGCCACGGAAGCTTAATATGCCCAAGACACCAAAAAGATTATTTCATTTTCATTTTCATTTTGATCGTTCTTTTTTGCTCCTCCAGCAAAAAAACACCCTCCCAACCTTCTACAATGTCATTTGTAAGGATTTTGCACCAAGGAATGAATATTTGAAGCAGATTTTGAGTGGATTTCAAAGCAAAAAGGATTTCTAGGCAGGTTTTCTAATTTTTTATTCTTTTTTTTTTACTTTTATTTCTTTTTTGTTTCATCTAGGTTTATAAAAAATCAACAATGCCTTACATAAGTACTTGTTGGCTATTTTTGCCACCATTAGCCCATCACAGATAATTGATCTAAGACGTTCTCATCATGGGCTAAAATTCTGTCAGGGCCAACACATCATGTTATCTTCCCCAATGGGCCAACACGCCATGTTTTCCCAATATTGCACTTGCGCAAGGGGCGAAAAGGCATCTTTGCAAAATGGCGGAATATGTTGCCATTTCGCATTTTCTTCATCCTATTTGACGGGGTTAAGTGTGAAACCACACCAGTTGTCCAATTAGGAGCTCATTCATCGATGGTTGTGATTTAGTCTTGCATTGGGGGATTTCACGCCACATCTTGACCATCCATTCTCGTGCCAAGGATCTTCATCAACAATTCACATTTAAACTGGTGGCCTGGATCCAATTTCAACATGTGTGGCAGTGCTTCTTACAGGTGTGCAGGGTGGGCTAACACATCACATTTTCCATTTCGAGGTTCTTTTGCCAGCGTCACAATTTGACTGTTTGTGGCCATGACACAATACTAGCGCCAAAAATAAATTCAATGTCAAATGACTTATTTGGCTCTATAAACCCAATGCCAATGCATCCCATGCTCATTTATCACTTGCAAGGATATGGTTTTCCCTTCCATCTATCGGATGCATCATTTGGCCTCTTTTCGTCACTTCCATGAATCAAGTTGTATACAGAGATCAGATCTTTATCTGATATTTATTTCTACTACCTTCTATAACCTAACTCCACTTTGGTTGGGGTTTGAACTTCATGGTGTAATCTGAGTTATGCTGACTCTATAAAAAACAATCTTGTAGATAATTTTTGGGTTCTCATGTGGTTCTCTTGCAGTGGCTATGCCCTGCAACTATAATTTACTTTTGCCTTGCATTAATACAAATCCATGTTTTCCTTTTTTTACCATTTAACTATCTTGTGCATGTTTGCCTTGTGTTGAATGTTTCTTTTATGTCCTTCAAGTTTGTATGTCATGTTTAACTTGCACATGAATGTTTATTGTGGATATGTCTTCCCTTGCAGCATTTCATTTGTTCTGACCAGCATATGAGTCCTTGGAGGGTAGATTAGAGTTAAGATATGTATAGTTTGGGAGGCCTTATTAATGTTAGGTGCAGCTATAGGCAGAGATATCCAAGTTTCAATCTATTGCATCACCCCCCTTTAAATTCCTACATTCCTTCTCCCTTCTCCCCTTAAGTTAGTAGTTTAGGTGCACCCTGATTGAAAGGAAGTCGGCCTTCTCCGAAGATTCAGCCTCACATGCGCAAGTCCCACACTTGGGAGGTTGTCTCAATGTTTCACAAGGTTGCTTGGGGGTCATACCCCAAGCATGGGTGCAAACTTTTGTGACAACAATACTCTAAAGAGATTTGGATTCCAAAGAAAAGATTTATCACCTTTTGACAATATTTTTCAATTTTTTCATTGTTTTCTCAACCTTTCACAGTTTTGAATTTTTTCAAACCCTACCAATCTTGTTTATTTTGAATCCTTTTTTTAAGAAAATGTTTGGAATCTTCAATTAGATAAAAAATTTAATGATTTCAACTAATTAAATTTAGTTAAACTAATTTTAGTTTGTTTGTTAATTTTTTTATTAAAATATAAACTTGTGCTTTCGCTTTGTATGTGTAGGTTAATTTTTAATTGCAAATAGAGAAGGTTCTACATCTGGTTCAACTTTAGGGTCTACCCCATCATATATAGGCACTTGTCCTAAAGGAGCTAGAGACATTGCTTGGAAGTATACCTATCAAGGACTAGAAACAGGATCAGTTTTTTGCATTAAATGTGAAAGAATATCTCATGAGGCATAAACTGCCTCAAATACCACCTTACATGCATCACTAAACATGATGTCAAGGGTTGTCCTGGGACCATTGAGGAAATAAAAAGATAAATGAACATCATAATTGCATCGGCAAAACAGAAAAAATTGCAAAGGGAGAGGGCAAAGCTAGCCATGGCAGCATCCATAGTTGCTTCTAAAGGTGCTTCAATCAACCTTGAATCAAATGAAGAAACACTTCAAAGCATAATGAGCTCTCTTTGTGGCCCATGTATCCACAAATCTACCACCACTTCATCTAAATCTAGTAGAGCACCAGCATCAATGTTCTTCCCTATAAGTAATTATTTTTGTGCCAAGAAACACTCGTAGAGCACAACCATCATTGGAGGAAACTGGGTGGAACAAGGAGGCGTGTGAGAATGCAAACCCTGTATGTGCTGATTTTGGTACTTTAAACAGCATCCCTTTCAATGCGGTAGATAATCGTTACTGGAAAAAATTGGTTACCACATTAATAGTTGCGGGAAAAGGCTACAAGATGCCTTCTCACATAGACTTGAGTGAGAGTTTAATTCAGTTGATTTAAACATTTTGATAGTTTATATTGAGTTTTAAAATTTAGACTAAATTTACATTCTCTTATTTATAGTAATTTATGCTGAATTTAAGCTATTTTTGTTTACAAATTTAATTGTGTAGTTAATTTCGCTTTGCACTTGTAGGTTGCTCGTAAATGCAACTGATACGGCAAGAGAAGTGATGGATGAGCAAAGAAAGGAATGGAAAAAGTATGGCTGAACTATTTTTAATGATGGGTGGGCAGATAGGAAAAAAACGCACCATCATTAATTTTTTCATTGCTTGCAAAAATAATGTGGTTTTCTTGAAATCGCTAGATGCCTCCAACAAAACGAAAAATGCAAAAAACTTTGGCTCTCAGGTTAAAGCAAGTTGTTATGGAGGTGGGAATTGAAAATGTGATGCAAATAATAAACTGATAATACATTATCATATGTGGCCGCTAGTAGAATCCTCTAAGAGAAACACAAGACACTTTTTTGGATGCCTTGTGCAGCATATGGCCTTGACCTTCTTTTAAAGGACATAGGAAAACTACATTTGTTGACACCAATTGTAGAGGATGCAAAGAGGATCACAAAATATATCTACAGCCACCCTTGGAATCTTCACTTGATGAGAGAACGCACCCAAGGGAGAGAGTTGGTAAGATCGGGTGTCACAAAGTTTGCAACAGTTTTCTTAACATTGCAAAGCATTCTTAGTTCATCAACGGCTCTGAAACAAATGTTTGTGAATCGAGCATGGCTAGACTCAACTTATTTGAAGAAGCTTGAAGGAGATGTTGTTGCATGCATAGTCTTCAACAACCTATTTGCACAAAGAGCTATAGAGATTATGAAGGTAGCTTCCAAACATCAAATTTTAATTCAAACTGAATATTTTTTTTTAAAAATCAAGTATTTCATTATAAATTTGTAACTTTAATGATTAATCTTTTTGTACTTTTCAATTGTAGATGTCGGAGCCCTTGGTTAGAGTTTTCCACTTGATAGTGGGGAACAAACCCTAGTAGGATATCTTTATGAGGCCATGGATAGGACCAAGGAGTCTATTAAAATTATTACAAGAGGGACCGCCTCAAATTTGATCTCATTTGGAAGATTATTGATAAGTGGAACAATCAGCTGCACCAACTCATTCATGTAGTAGGATACTTCCTCAACCCTCGATTTTTCTTCTTGGATTCCTTCTCAGATCCTAGTGGAAACGTTATGAAGGGCCTCATTGTGTGCATTCAAAAGATGACACCTAAGGTTGTGGTGAGAGACATCGTTGAGGCTGAGAGACATCGTCGTGGTGAGAGACATTGTTGAGGCTGAATTGGAAAATTAAAGGGAATTAAGGAGTAATCTATTCTCTTTAGAGTCGGCTAAGAGAGGAAGAACCATTCAAACACCATGTATAACATTTGACATCCTTCACATGTATCTTACAAGCTAAAAATTTCACATTTACAAGTTTACAACCACTAATTTTATAAAAAAAATATGTTTTGACTTTGCTTTCCAACTCTACAATATTTTATTTTCATGTTTTATGCCAACCTTGCAGTGCATCTATTTGGGAGTGCAATTGGAGCTTGTTTGAGGTCATCCACATGAAGAAGAGGAGTAAGTTAGCTCAAAAACACCTCAATGACCTTGTCTTTGTGCAATATAATCTTAAGTTGCGCACAATTAAGGTAAAGGAAATATTAGGTGGTCTAATTGACTTCAATGATATAGATCCTTACAGTGATTAGACAAAACAAGACCAACCTCCATTGTTTAATGAGAATGAGATCTATGATATGGAGAGGCCGGCAATGGAGGGGAGTGGATTTATATTCACATTGGATGCCATCTACATTACTCGGGAACACGATATGGAGAGGATGGCAATGGAGGAGGAGAGTGGATTTGGATTCACATTGGATGACATCTACATTACCCACAGACGTGTCCCTAAGTTTTTTTCAGGCATTCTCATACTAGAGATAGGGGACACGTGGAAGACTTTGACTATGAATTCTAGAGGAAATTTGACTTTGACTCTCAAAATAACACAAATTTGGCATAAGAATTCTGCTAATTATTATATTTTAAGGTTCTATAATATATAAGTGCATGCTTTATCCATGTTTTCGTATGAATATTTTAAATTTCCCTACATATTTTAATTTTCCCTATTTTTATATGGTCGTTCCCTTTGCAGTCCCCTGGTTGTCCCCAAAATTGGAAAAAAAAATTGTTATCCTAGAAACTCGTCCTCTTGTCCCCTGCCATATCCGTCTTGAAACCTTAGGGTAACCTTAGATCATGACATTGAAGAGGATAGAGAGGTTGAGGATGATGAGGTGAAGTCATTGCCAATGCTAGCAGCATCTACATGCAAGATGGAGGTCAAGCCACAACCTATCATGTCGAGCGAGGCAACATAGCCACAACAAACTCCCAGAACTAGACCCTCTAGCTCTACCTCTCCCCTTGTTTTTACTAGAGCTAGGAAGAGGAAGGTGCAAAATATTTTGATGTAGTATTTGCTTTTAGTTTTACAAAAACAATTTGCTATTTTAATTTTGTTTCAAACGATCAACCATCAGCATTCCACATGAGGATGCCATTTTGAACCCAATTTGCATTTAAATCAATAAAATATAACTAGACTAAGCTTGTTTCTTTTTCGTACTCATTATATGTTCTCCTTATTGAATTTTGCAAAAAAAAACATTTCTAATGAAATTTAAGCAGATTTTTAAGTTGTCGAGTTTTTATCAAGTTGCATTTTCAAGCCTTGCTGAGTGCTTGTCGAGTCCAAGTATTTCAACTTTGATTTGAACCACAAGTAAATGCAATGCCACTACCACTAGGTTCATCATGTGTAAGTGTCTCATCATCATCATCTTATTCTTCTAGAGTGACTAGCAAACTCTTGAATAGATGCATCCAAGTTGCTACACTCTCCCAATTAATTCTTCATTGACCCTTCCTTGTAGTGTTCTTGCTTATGATAGAAGACACAAATTAGAATAAACATAAACCAAGTCTTTCTTTTTTTCAGCAACCAATTACGCTTCATTGAGTGGATAAAGGAGTATGTACTCCAATTCTGTTTAGCGGAAGAATTTGCAACCTATTAAAATTGGAGAGAAAATCATCACGACTTAAAAATTAAAAAATAAAAATAAATTAAAGAATGCTAAGTGCTAAAGACTACAATACAAATGTTTTAAAAAAATACTTGTGGTAGAAGCTTGATTGCAAAAGGTTAGAGGAACAGATGATCTTGCCCATGGAGGTATCACCATGTATGAGAATCTTCAAGTGTATTCGCCTAGAAGAGCACAAATACTATGATCTTGTCCTTAGATTAACAAGTCAAACTCTTACCTAACATTTTCCACCACTTTTGGGATCTAAGAAGAGTCTTTTGAATGATCATTTGTATCCATAAGCAACTTCACTATCTCTATATGGTAGAGTTCTCCCTAGCAAGTACCTATAAGCTATAGTATTTCGTAGATAATGCATATGTAGGAACGTGCAATGATGTGTTCATCTTGTTCAGATGATAAATGATTTTTTCCACACTTCAAAAAGAAGTTTCTTCAGGGTCATTCTCTTTTTGTGCTATTATGCCCTTTATTTTTTCTATCGTGGAGTCAATACCATCATAGATTTTCCTCAAACATGACCAATTTGTATCAACAAACATGATCATACTCAAGATAGGCTTGATAAAATTTAAGACACATTCCACATGAATCCATCAATCCTAATCTAGGATTACTGACTTGACCTTCTAGGCCCTCTCCAAATTTGATTGCTTCCGAATACCCCATTAATTGCTCATAACCATGGCACCCTGTGCCTCTCGCACCTTCACAAGTCATCTGAAAGCAATTGTGTGATGCAAATTGGGTCTCACCAACCTACAATCATGTACAAAACACGTTAATGACACATTAAAAAATATTATGCACATATTCAACATGGCATAATAAAATTAAAAAACAAATTCAATAATTTAATTAAATTTACCTTCAACAATTCCAAGTTCGAGAAAGTCCTAAAAATGCCTTATGACAAACAATGTAGTGAATTTTCACAAACGTTTGGATCTCGTCACCCTCTTGGCATATATCATTCACCCATTCTATTTGAATGTCGATGCTTACTTCACCAAGTTAAGGGATTGTATGGCGCATGGTGCCCGAAAAATGTGTTCATATCTTTCTTCAAACCTGCAATTTTTTGTATTGCCTTTAATGATTTGGACAACATTTTCAAGATCCGCCATTTCTATGAATTCAATGAGAATTTTAGATATGAAATTTGCATCTTTAATTTGCCCCTCACAATCAAATGACTTCAAATATATTGCCCCTTTGGAGGACACTCAATAACATTCATTAAAGGACGATTTTTACAATCTTTCCATCCATTAGAAAAAATAGAAACACTTGTTTCAATCCAAGAATCCCTACTTGGTTTGAGTGATGTCTCTATTAAAAATTTCACTTGTCGATAAGGTGGTGCACACCTTTTCATACCCAAAACTTGTGAAATTAGAAGGTGCATTGTTGATTCCCGCCACCCTTTCCCACCAATATGGTGACCTCACCAAATTGACAGGAAGACCATTGGCATAAATGCAATGTGCAACTTTTTCCTCTACAATGTCTCTTGCTTCATTTTGAAATGCCTTGTCCAATGGGCATTTTTTGCCGAAAGGAGTGGGATCTTCTAAGTCGATAGGTGTCTCCAAGAAAGGATGTTGGGAGGCCACTGAATTAGGATATGTAGATAAAGTCGTTGATATTTTCTTTGCTAATGAATGAGATCTTAGTATTGCTCTCTCAGTTGCAGCATCAACTTCTTATTCTCTAATGTACACCATAATTTTTTCGTTTGACAATCCATTTCTAGATGGCCCTTCACATACTCTAATCCTTTTCCACTTATGCTACAAAAGTGATCTTTCACTTGATAATATGAGCTCTTGACGTTGGTTTCACACACATCACAGTTCCAAAGGGATGCCCCACCTCATGTAAGTTGTTCAAGAATTGTAACATTTTTCCATAAAGGAGATGCTCTATCAATTTTAAATTCTTTGATTGCATCCAAACCCACTGAACTTGAACCATTGACTCTTCTTGCAATTTGATTTTGCTGTTATAAGAAATTATACAATTTTAACTTAAATAAATAAACGCAAGCCTAAAATAAGTACAAACTAATAAAAGTTCAAAGCAAAGATCAAAAAACATTATAACAAATAGTGAAACTTGTTACTTTTTTCTTAAAAAGAAAAACCTTGAAAATATTCATCAAAAACTTGAAACAATTGACTCTTCTTGCAATTTGATTTTGCTGTTATAAGAAATTATACAATTTTAGCTTAAATAAATAAACACAAGCCTACAATAAGTACAAACTAATAAAAGTTCAGAAGCAAAGATCAAAAAATATTATAACAAAACTGAAACTTGTACTTTTTTCTAAAAAAGAAAAACCTTGAAAACATTCATCAAAAACTTGAAACAATTGGTTAAAAGACTAAAGAAAAGGATAAAATGCTTTCTTAGATGATTAAATCTCCTTTGTGCAGCTATCTTTTCTCTTTGGCACTCCCCAATCAATCACCTTCAGGAAAAACCAGCTGCTCTTCAAAATGCAAAAATGAGAAAGGAGAGAGTGAAGGGAGCAAAATGATGCTTGTATTGGTTGAGATGATACTTTTGGGGTCATTTTAGTGTGTTTGAATGTAAAAAAACGTTAAAAAATGTAAAGGTACTCACTGGTACACCCAGGTATGCCCGGGGTGCGCCCCACACATCTCAGATTCCCTATGCAAAAAAATGTTAAAAAATGTAAAGTAATTGGCAGGTACACCTGAGTACACTCGGGATGCACCCCGAGTTCCCTGTGGAAACACCCACGCGGACCCACAAGGAACCCAGGCCATGTGGGGCCCAGCCTTGCATATCTGCAAGCGAACCAGCACCAAGACACTCCCAATACAGATACGGTACTGATTCCTTGCGTACCTGATAAACTAGTTTAGAAGCTTTAGTTGTAGAAGAAATTTGTTCATCATGAATATGGATTTGTAATTTTTATTTAACTTGATGTATGATATATGATATGAAATATGATGTGTATTGAACTCATTTTTTGATCTAGAAATGAAGGAGAGCTACTTATGAGCTTTCTAAATTCAGTTTTATGCATGATTTTTGAGATTAGTTTACAAATTCAAGTGTTTTTTAATTTTTGGAGTTTTTGTTGAGTCCCAATTTTAATCAAATGTTAGGCCTACCAAGTTTTGTCGAGTCGAAGTTTTTGAATACTGCTATTTTTTATGAAGGATTATTTTTACCTTATTAATAAATCATGGATTCATTTGATATAATATTAAAATTAAAATGAATTCAGCGACTACGATGCAGCATGGAAATTAAAGATACAATTATACAATTCAAATCTCAAAAAATTGATCATGTCATTTCTTAATCAAATTATTATTGTAAGGCTGAATCAAAATAGAATACAACAATATATCAAAAATAAAGTTTAAGGCAAACTTTGGAAAGGGCAAAATATGTTTAGTTGTCATGTCCATCATTTATTTCTCTATGCCTAAAGTGCTTAAGCATCATTACCATCATGGCTATAAGCATCAACATCAAAACATCACAACCAAAATCGTCGAGGTATTAGTCTTCAAAGATGCTCAAAGGCACCCTTGCTGATCATTGTTGTTTGTCCTCAAAATCCTTGTCATATATGGCACCATCATTATCATCATCCTATGCAAGAGGTAGAGACTGTAAAGTGCAACTAGCTTGTGCAGTCTTCTCGAGGTTAAGTTTGTTCATCATCACAAAATTGATGAAGCAATAAGCATATCAAAATTTGTCAGTTCTAGAGGAACTGGTAATATTTAACAACAAGTAAATTGCAAGTTTTCAGAGATTTGGGATTTCCATCTCCACACATCATACACTACTTATCAGATTCTTGACTACTAACCCATAGAAAGATTATCTTCCTTTCCTCCCATTGTATTGATGGATCCACTAAGTGTTGTTTACATACTATCCTTCCTCATCCTGAAGCCTGTCTCTACACCTTGAAATGTTAACATGGGCATTCTTCCAAGGTTTTCCACGTCACATTGAATTAAGTATATTGAGCCTTTATATGAAGTAGTGCGTTTATAACTCCCACCTATATTGAATAATCTCTGCATGAATAAATCTAGCAGGAATTCTCAAAGCTAGCAGTTCTCAAGCAGCACAATACATTTATATTTACCAAAGATCATTATAAACCTCTCCAATACTAGAAGAATCTATAACTACCCCTTACCGCAATGACCAAAATGAAAATGAATACTTCTAATGTACCCACTGATCATCACACAATATATGCTACTTCACTCTTTTTCCCTCGTCTATTTTGGACTCTCCCCAACTTGGCCACTCACTACCAACATCAATGATTAGCAATAGCTCCTATGCATGAATTATCTACAGAAAAAAAGGATGGTAACCAATATATCTCGTTATAGGGGACTTGATTTTCAAATACATCAGTACAGTAATCAAATACAAATGTCAACAAATCTCTGGTGGCCTGCCCCAACACCAATGTCCAATCCAACTTCAAAAATGTCTTTATTGTTGAATGCATGTACACTAGAATAGATCTATCTTCATATGACTTTATAGGTGCCAAAAGGTATCCAAAAGACTTGAGGTGTCAACCCTTGTATTCTTAACACAGAATTTGTGATGGGATTGGTAACTCAAACCTTTTGCAAAACACTTGGCACTCTTCAGAATAGTTCAAATACATGTTAAGAAGGATCTATGCTAGCAATAAAACTGTAGTGTTAAAAATTGCATATCCTTCAAAATTCACACTATATCATGCACTTACTTTGGCATCTTGATAGAAATTATCTTAAATGTTAACACTTTTGTTTTACATTTCTCACATTTTCATGATAATCTCAGCTTAATTTGAATTTTCCCAAATGAGAGCACAACATGCGAACATCCATGTAACATGCTAGCATCCAATGAAAATTCATGAATGCAATGGCCGTTTGAGTGTTACTTTTCCCTGGTCTCACTGTCAGTTGGGAAAATAAAGGCTTTCCATGTAAATCCAAACTGCTCCCCAATTTCTAATTTGCCTTTTGGTCTTCCAATTTTAAGTTTTTGGACTCTCATTCAATCACTCGACATTTTTTTCTTGAAGCTCTAATCTAAGAAAAAGAAAACCAGAAAGCTACACAGCTATACCATCATTTTGCATGTGATCACTCCTCTTTTCCAAGCTAAATTTTTTGTAGGATTGTCACAAGAACTGAAGCAATGGATCTTCTTGAGGCTTTTTGAAAGATTCAAGTGACATTGTTCTTGATTATATTGTTCCCTTTCTCTTGTTATTATCCTCATTTTATTATAGTTTGTTAATCCTAAGTGCTATCATAGTACATTTAGGATCATTTCTATCTCAGCCATTATCATTTCAATTCAAGCATTTTACTTTTATTTGGGAATATATCAAAAATCTAGGCTGTCTATGGAGGTAGAAATACCAAGAAGGGGATTTGATAGAGGTACACCCCTCAACAGAAACAAAATTGTTCAAATATTTCGATATAATGTATTGAACAGAGGAAACGAAGGCTCCTGAAATAAAGATTACAAGATTGGAGCGCTAAAAATTGAGACAACTTAAACTTAAGATGACCATTATCTTATTTTAATACCCTCCCTTAATGGTCGTCATACTACCCTACAACCAACACAATCTATAGCTCTTTTAGTCACAAATGCAAAGAAGGCTTTCTCCTCTTCAGAATACTCTGTTGCTGCTGAGACCCTCCTTGGATCTGAAGAATATTAATGTCCAAAAGTACCAAAATCCATCCAACCTGATGTCGGGTAAACAAAAGATTGTCCCTCTGAGATCAGTTGTCGGAACTGACAAAAACCTAAAACCACGATTTTGTGGAAAATTTGACAAACCCTCAAGACAAACTTTTGTCAAAAACTGCAAAAAAAGTTTGCAGATGTTCGCCCTAGCAACTCTAGGAGCAACCCAAAACAAACTGCAAGAAACCACGATAATGTGGAAAAAATCGCCAAACCCTAAAATTGAAGTTTACAAATCATTGTTTTTTTGGAAAAAACGGTTAAAAACCTAAAACAGGAACACAAGACATAATTTTCTGTGAAAAGAATTAGAAAACCCTCCAAACAAGAACCCATGATTTTTTAGGACAAAATCATGCAAAACCCAAACACCACCCTTAGAAACCCTCAACTCTAAAGAAAAAGGCCCTCTCAAAATCTTGGGCCCTCTCGTGAGGGAGTCAGACCCAAACCAGCTCCTGCTCTGATACCATGTTCAAATATTTCGATGTAATCCGATGTACTAAACAGAGGAGACAAAGGCTCCTTAAATAAAGATTACAAGACTGGAGCGCTAAAAATAGCGACACTAAAAATAGCAACAACTTAAACTTAAGATGACCATTATATTATTTTAATAAAAACAATTTTATATTCTCTCTCTGTTTGCAAGTTTTTGTTGGAGAAGCAGCAGTTCCATTTGATGATCTCTTTTCCAGTTTTTCATTTAGTATTTTGAATATATCTCATTTTCATTTTTACGTAGGTTTTGTCAAAGTTATTTTTGTATTCATGCTTTTTTCTATACCTCAAAAGTTTTAACTTGTGATCTGTGCATGCAAGTGAATTTTCTGTGTCCAGTAGTACTTTTGGTTTTGTCTTGACTGCACAACACCACAATGCACAAACGTCCTCACACCATTCTAGTGTATTGGGCAGAGGCTTCCAAAATTTATGCCAGGTTCCTTAGTGTCTACACTTTAGTTAACTATACCTATTTTCTTGTCTGGTGTAGATTAGGTAAATTTAATCTGCAGATTCAGCCTAGTGTAAGGGGTGAAAATACTCTCAAAATAGCTTAGTTTCCTTTCATTAGAATCATTTTTATATCCGTTATAAGAACTTGTCTATATTCTTTTTAGATGCAGTCTATTGAGACAAATGACTTGCAACTGTCTAATTTTCTGAAGCTTGAATGTGTTACATTCTTTGGAAAATATGAGCCTTGACCAACCCTTTCAATTTGTCACTTAAGTCTTCTCCAAAAAGCATCATAACTATTTTTTGTGACATTTTAGGAACCATAATGGAAATTTTTTGGAACTCATTGATGTAAGTTTCCACATGTTCCACCTGCTTCACTTGAGCCAATTCCTTGTAATAGACTTCTATATCTTTTTTGTCAAAGCACATAGTCAACCTTTTAACAAATTCTACTCCCTCTAGGTGCATGGTAGCAAATTGTACTGCCTTTTCCTCCTCCAAGGCTTGAGTGCTAAGAATGTGTCTAACTTATGGACCCATGACCTTGCTGGTATCCCTCCAATTCCATCAAAGATTATTATGAAATTTTATTCAATGCATCCTTATATTCCACAGGCTAAGTGCCCTACCTAACTTGCCCTCTAAGCCTCCTGTCTTGCCTTTCTAGACAATTTCTAGAATTGATTCAAGTTAATTAACTGCCTTACATTGGCTAGAAGGTGCATGTATTCATCACGGGCCTCCATAATATCATCTGTGATGTGTGTCTCCGCTTCCTCTTCAGAATTGTTTCTCTTCAATTTGACGAGGTAGAGATGTGGGACGTTATGGTCGATCAGACCTTGTATCCGCTGTCCTTACAACATTAGAAGCTGCTTTATCTTGGTTTCCATGCCCAGCTTCACTAATGTTGTGTTCACTACTAGACCTTCTTGATCTTGCACGATCAATTCTTAATTGACCCATAGCTGTGATCATACGATCCTAAAATTGTTGTAACATTTGTTGCTATTGTTCGGCAAAGACGGTCAAGAATCATTGAGCTGATTGTTCATATCACTTGGTGGGTTTTCCACTCTTCTCTCACCCATTTCTTCCACAATAGGATTATCTTCAGCTCCTTCTACTTGTTGTCCCGACCTGCTTCTGGTGTTATATCTGTGCGATCCCACCATGCAATGCAATACCACTAACTAGGAGTGCTCAAATATGACATGGATTTAGCATGTCATATTATATGGAAAGAAGCAGCTGATTTCCTCTTTGCTCTAATTTAGTTGCACTATGATCTACCTAAGTCCATTACTTCAGATAAAAATGCACATTTGGTTGGCAGGTTTTGGTCCACATTGTGATAGATGGATACCAAGCTCTGAAAGAGCAAAGCTTTTTCTCCTCAAACAAATGCATAACCAGAGGTAGTTAACAAGACTATGGTACAGCTCAATGGAGATTCTAACAGCAGGTGTCCCAAGACACAAGATGAATCTCTACCCTCCATCCCACATTCTTGCAATGGGAAAATCCACACTCTACAAATCAGCCATTAGAGGTTTCTTTGGGGTATTTGCTAACCAGTCCAACCAATGTTGCATTGGAACAGCCCAAGAAGCAAGATTGACAAGATTCAAAGGTGACTGGAACAATGAAATTTGTTGAGCAGAATCATCTAATCCAACTCTAGACAAGAGAGACACTTTGAATGTCTCAAGAGAAATACAAGAGCAGACATGGCCAGCACCATTTGGAGCATGATTTCAAGGTGGGGGATCAACTATGGTTGTCCGTAGGTAAGGTATAGTAGCAAGGTCAAGCTAAGAAAATTAAGACACTAAGTTATGGGCAATTTTCCATCCTAGAAGCAGTCGGAGACAAAGAGTTCAAGCTTGGCTTAGCTCCTTTTATGAGGATGCATTCAGTGATGAATTGTAAACATTTGCATCTCTATGAGCCATCTATGTTGGATGAAGAACAAGAACAAGAACAAGTATTGACCTCTTTGGGAGACTTGATGTGAGATTGACAAGCAATGCTTTTCAGAGGATGTGGTTCTAAAGTGAAAGATAGGACAGACTAAAAGGAGTCTGAAGGTCTTGGCAAGTTGGACTCAAAGGAAAAGTGTTGAAACAAGCAAAGTAGTACTTCCAGGACAGAGTCTTAAGCTTTTGTGAGACAAAAAACCTCTCTAAGAAGAGAGGTATGGTCCACATGGATGTAGATGATCAAATGTCTTCATCAGTTGAACAAAACCAGTGTTGTGAATTAGAAAAATGCCATAGGACGGAAGTTTGGAACAACCATACTGGAAACAAAACCACTGTCTGATGACAGTCAATAGTTTTGTCAAGACATGAGAAACATGGGATTTGAAACGAAACCAACTTATGGAGCTTCCAATTCCAAAATAGGATATTATGGTGCACAGGAAAGGTTCAAAACACCTGTGAGAAGGTGTGACGAAGCTAATTCAAGGGCTGAAGGATTTCTAGAGTGTTGTGTGTGAGAGAGAGGAGAATGCAGCTGCAGGAGACTGTGTACACTTGACAGTGAACAATTGGAATAACAATTAGCTGTACCCCCCCTCTCTGTAGTGATAATTATTAATAATAATTGATAAGTTGGAGCAAATTTTGACAAAACCCACTAATCTTTTTTTGAGAAGCAACGTCAAATAGTATATGCAAAAGGGCAACAAGTACTGTTGTCAAAAGACTTGACATCCCCATGTGAAGATATGTGATGATCAGACCTTCACAATGGAAACGTAGTATGATGAATGCAAAGAGTGCATGGGTGACACAAAAGTGAGGAGATAAAAATGAGCAATCCTTGGAGCAGGACGTGGTGAGGCAATGAGACAAATTGGAGGGAAGGGATTACAGATGGCACACGATCCCATGCAGCACACCAGATCCATGATGAAAAGGAGGTTCACCCAATAACCCAGATGATGTACCATCTGCTGTTTCTAAAATCCCTTAACTAAAACGTTCACCTCTTTACTTTGATTTATTTCTTATTTAATGTATAAGTTATAACTACAATTTATACAATATTCTTAATTGTTTCAATTATTTTTTTTAGATTATAATTTGTAATGTATAATATACAAAATATAATAATGTACAGAATATTCACATATTAGTATTATATAAGATATCATATATTATTATATATATAAATTATATAATATAATGAAAATTGCCACTACCAGCTGGTTTTTCCCTCTATTGAGGATTTTCCACAATAAAATTCCCTGAGTTGTGCATTGTTTTTGCAAGTTTTCTTGTATTAGTCTGTTTTTAACATAATATTCTTCCTTCGGCAACTGACATCTGTGATAAAGCAAGTAGAAGAGTTATTGATTCAGTGATTTTATAGTTTTTACCACTTATTTGACAAAGTTATGTATTACTCTTCTAAGTCACCAAGCCCCTGCGACATCCCAGAAGTCACCCAGACCCACAGTCCACAAAGTACAATGCTTAGGCATGTGAGAGCATAGTCCTTGATTGTATATCTTCATTAGAACAGACAATAATAAGAATATAATATATTCATATCAATTTTGTACAGTACCTTTGTTTCCAAATGCATCTCAATTTTTCCGGAAAATCATACTTAGCAGTCAGCATTGTACTACTTTAATCGTTTGAACTTTGAACTTTTTAAGGATGCTCATGACTTTCCTTGGATTCCTTCTGAAGGATTCTAAAGTCATCTTCTCCAGAATAGAATTCGGGCCTTCAGGCCATGATTTCATTCACAGAATTCTTAGTTGCATGGTTAGGGTTCTCTGTCAAAATAACATATTAGTATATTACTCTGCCTGAAATATTTTCTCCATATCTCTAATGGCTTCCACAGATCAACTCACATAATGCACTCAAATGGTAGCATGTCACATTCAAATCATTTTCTCCATTCTGTAATAGATGCATTTATTTCCATAAGGATTTTCATCACTCACAATTCATGTTGCACGAAGTTACACATTCAGTTGCTACAATTCCCACCAAAGTGTACCTCATGTGTTTTATTCTTCAAATTCAAATATCAGTTGTATACAGAACTAACAAAAGAGCAGATTTCCAATTTTTGACAAATGAAGACTTTTAAAAACAATCCATCAAAGAATTTTCAACAAACATACATATTGCACAATCCATCAAAGACTTGAACACTCTATAGCCAAGAATCATACATATTGCACAAAGAATATCATATTGGTTTTTAGTTTACCTAATTTTTATGTAGCATCTATCACTAAAAACTCATATTTTTAAAATCCTACTCTCTCATCCTGATGATGGATCACAGAGTGTGATCCAAAACGTTGA
This sequence comes from Chamaecyparis obtusa, assembly GCA_027943335.1. NCBI lineage: Eukaryota > Viridiplantae > Streptophyta > Pinopsida > Cupressales > Cupressaceae > Chamaecyparis > Chamaecyparis obtusa. The sequence goes on from BSBK01001489.1 coordinate 930,326, forward strand.
TGCTAAGAAACACACACACAATCGAATCCAGAAGCAAAATTGTATTACAAATGGATTGTGGAAATCTGATATTGTTAAACTCTTATAAAGGTACATTAAAAATCTGGTTTTTTTTTCTTATTTTATAAAGAGGGCCAAAGGGACAGGAAAAGGAAAAGAAGTAACAAGCTCCACAAGCAAAATAGAAAATGCAATAAAATCATGCATTAACAACAGGTTATAGCCGGAACAACTTATCTAGAATAGTTTTAGAATTAAATTGACATAGGTACATGTAAACTGACTTGAGAAGGCGTCCATTAGTTTGCAAATGAATACCTGATTATCTTTATCACTGAGGCATTGCAAACAACGCTGTACAACATGATTGCCATTTAAGTCCTTTATCAAAGTAACAACACCTGATTTAAGAGATTTTATAGCCAGCAAAATTTGTTCTGGAGTTTGTAGGGTTTCTATCAATCTCTGTACAGCCCGTGTCCTACAAGAAGTTTCAATAGACAAAATACAAGTAAACAATTTTAGTTAGCAAAAGAGGTTTTGCAAACAAATGAGCTATCAAAGAAGACTAAACAATTTGATATATGCATAATTACAATACACGGAATAACATATCAAAATTCAACTATGCAAACTATAAAGTACCCCACAGTTCTATCACTGCAGTACCCTTCCATCTTTTTAAAAACGCAAAAACTCAATAAAACCAGCACTTACCCATGCATGTTAAGTGATATATTTACAAGCTCGCCAGGCTTCCCAGTCACTGCAAGGAGAATTTGCAATCTCTGATCCTCATTACACACTTCTAAAAGCTTTTGAACAAGATAATTCCCAAATGGATCAGTCATGAGTTCAATTATGTGATCAATAATCTCCACAAAAATCGTGTGCACATCCTGGGTGCTTCCTTCCTCAAACTTCTTCTGTAGAAAACGACAGCCATGTTGATCTTTTGCTATAAGATAGATGCGGCCATGCACTTCTTCTAATGAATTATATTTAGCTTGTTGCTGAGCATTAGGTATGACCTTTGGCATTAGTTCCAACTCTGGGATTCTAGAAGGTACTCCTTTGGGATTTGCTCGAATATCCAACTGAAAAGACCCAGCAGTCATACCAGAAGAATACTGTCCATTTAAATATGTCTTTGAAATATCATGTCCATATGTGAAGGAGTCCTTTCGTCCCCCTGTAGGGGATGGATTGATAGTTGTAATTGAATTCACTCCGCGGGACCGGTTTCTAGTCAAAATCTTTTCAGGAAAATTAGAGTTTTCTTGTTGATCCAAAAATGTAACCATGCGGGGACCCTTAAGTGATAAAGAGCCAGACATTCTTGCACTTGTAACTGGTTGCATTTGACAATCAGAAAAGGGATAGCTTTCTCCATTGCCACAGAAGCCATGGCTGTTATATCTAGAAATGTTTCCACCTTGCAGAGGAAACTCTTTGTGATTCAAAGCACCTGCCAATCTTGGAACAAAACTTGTACACTCACTGTCTGCGGTTGCTCTTCCATTGCTTTGGTGGATGCTAACAGGCTTGTCAAATTCTTGTAAGCTTTTCACAGAAACTTGAGGCCTAACACCAATAGTATTAATACTTCCAGTAATTGTACATGCTGCCTGATTGGGAAGACCAGAAAAAGCCTGAGCCTGCTGCAATAAAATATACTGCTGATTCATTCTCCTACGTTTTTCATCCTCAATTCCATGCCATGCCAAGTGTGTTGGATTTACCTGCTGTAGTGAAGAAAAAGGAGGACGTTGATGTTCCAAGTATGATCCAATTTGAGAATCTGCAAAATATTGTGGTTGCAAACTCATTACAGGAGAGCGAAATTCTGCACCAGAATCATGTCTAGATGAACTTGGTAGAATCTGATACGCGGGTAAGTCATGCAGAGTTCTTCCGGCAGAGTACAGAGGAAAATGACGTTGATGGTCTAGCAATGCTCCTGATTGGTCATAATATTGCCCAACTAAATTGGCCCCAAATGCTGCATTGTAAGTATTTGGCTTCAAAATCATATCCATTTCTCTGCCATTAATATTATGATTTTTTAAATGAGCAGGAAACTTGAGGCCGTGCATTTCGAAGGGAGCTGACATGGTTGCTTGTGAATTGGGATGATTTAACGTATGGGGTGATATTTCAGGGCCTACAGAATTAAATGTCTGAGTAAAAGGTTCATGAGTAGACATACCAATTGCATTAACAGCAGGATATGCTCCATTAGATTGGCTCGGACTTATACCATCTTCTAAAAGTTTAGCACCAAATCCTCCATTCCCATTCATAATTTGGATTGGATGTTTTGTAGGTCCATCTTCCTTAAAGCTTAAATTTCCAAATGCACTTGCAAGGGATTGATCATTGGTTAAAAACTGTTGGGTAGGCAAGGCAACCCCGTTTTGATGAATTGATAACGGTGACTGTTTTTCTTCATGTTCCATATTTTTCTGCTGATGTAATATTGCTTTTGATGGAGATCTCTCGTCTTCTGGAAGTAGAGTAGAAGACATACCACGGGGGCTACCAAAGGACAGGCTGCTATAGAATGAATTGAGGTGGCCATTGGAACGAGGCGAATGTGCATGAATGTTACCTGCAGAGGATGCAGAGAGATTCTTTACTCCATGATAACTCTCATAAAAATCTTCATATGTGTCTGTCACGGAAGATTTGTTGGACCCTTCCCTTAGCAAAGGACCACTCTTTTTACCAGCCTTGGGAGACTTATTATTATTCACCCTTAGAAGCTCCTCTAGATGAGGAGGAGCTGATGTTGCCCGGGGTATTTCCCCTAGGAGCATCTCAAACTCCTCCTCGTCGGTCTTTGTCCCTTTCATGTTCAGCTATCCAGCAAAGAACAAAGATAAACTAAGTCAGAGAAGCAAGGTGTAAAGACGAATGCCCCAACTTACTGTCCTATCAACTACCCACCAGTACATCAATTACAAAAGCACCCTGAAGACCCTAACCTATAATCATCAAACACGATACCCAACAAAAAAAATATCATTTACCCTTACAGGTCACTGAAACCTAAAGACCCCAATCAATTACATAAGTCTTCAGTGCCTGGACCAGACATTCCCATACCCTATAAAATACCAATATCAATTAGCTTTCCAAATTATCATTGCCAGTAACAGACACCTTAAAAGACCAATGTTTGTATCTAAGAAAGAAACCTCTACCTTTAATGAAAATTAATTCCTAAAGACCCAACGAAATTAATAGAGAGCCAAGGCATGACAATATATGAGTAAAAAGGTAAATGTACCATAGCCCTTAAAATAATAATTTAAGAAAATCTTAAAAATAAGGAACCCCAAGAAAATTATAAAGAAGTCATCGGCACCCACGTCTACACCAATCCTATTTTTGGCTTCCAAATTAAAATTACTATGATAATATTTAATGCAGACTACAACACAATACAGATATGTGCCCAGAAGCGATAAATAAGGCTCTGGGTATTTGAAAGCTTATAAAAAACGCACCCATAGTCACAGATTTTTTTATAAAATTGAAGTACTCCATCCCACAAGTTGTTTTCTAAATTTACAAGCACAGGTTGTCCAATAAAGCATGGATTTTATTTTGAGGATGTGCCTAATGAAAAGAAACTAAAAATAAAAAATAACCAGAAATTTTTCCAGAAATTTCATTTAAGTGTAATTATACCCAGAGAAAGAATCGGAGACAAAGCCATTGCAAGAAATAAAGAAATGCATTAAGATCGGAGCAGGAGGAACCAACCTTAGACCAACCCTAGACCAAAAGGAGACGATAAAACGTAGCTGTCAGGCTCGATCCTGCTGTGAGACAGCCCTCACCCTTTTCTTTCATTCATTCAATCAACAGATACCCAACTCAACAATGTGCAGCAGAGGCCGTGCTGAGAAGAATGTGAAAAAAACAGAGGGATAACAATAATGGTAAAGGAAGACAAGGCAGAGGAAGAAACAGAGAAAGCATGCATTGTTCAATTGCAATGACTACAACACCATTTTAACAACATTGCCCATGGCAGGCAAGGCAAAGACCAAATTCAACATCACAAAATATATACTCGCCTAATATTGATATTCAAGAATATCAAATTTTAAATCACCACCTTTATAAAACAGAAATGCCAAGAAGAATTTCATCTGTACACTGTATGGGCTCTCAAAAGTTTTTAACTTTGACCACCTCCTAATAAGGTTGCTTGTAACAAATTATGCATGCTTTTCTTTTTAGGTCTATGAATAACCAAGAGGTCAAGCTTGGTGCATGAGGCTTCTCTTATGTGGACATATTCAACTTTTTGTCGGTATGTTTAGATTTTGGTGATAATTTCTTTCTTTTGTTTGGAGGTGAGAGGTAAACTCCCTAACTAGATGTAGGGCCACTTCAACCATACTTCATATAGGATGTTTGGGCTAGAGATTTGGGGCGAGATTTATTTTGATTTAGTTGTTAGTGTATCAAATTTCTTTTGACTAAGTTAGGAGGCAGGGAGTGAACACCTTGAGTAATAATGAATGTCATTGCTTAAACTTAATGGGTAATGGGTTGGTTTGTAAATAAATTGTTCCTAATGGGATAGTCTTTGTAATGTAGTGGATTTATTTCAATTTTTATTTCAAAATAAAATTTAAAGTTATTTAGATAGATGGTAATTTAAATATAATGTCTTTTAAAGAAAATTATTATTGCGTGTATAATTTTGTATATAAAATATTAAAATATGAGATTATAAATATATTGAGAAAAATAGTGTTTATTTTATAGTGTGTTGTTCAATCAATGTTGTTGTAATCATCAAGATTCAAATCTGTGTTGTTCATTGTGATTGTAGGTTTGTGTCTTCATTGATCTAATGTCCTTGTGACTTTGAACTTCAACTTTGATAATTAGGGATGAGGTCCCTCGTGTATAACCTCAATGGTTCATAGCTCTAAGTCAAAAGCATTTCACATGGTGTTAGAGGGCATGTTGTTCCAACATCACTAAGTGGTCATGTTAAAAAGTTTACCCAACAAAAAATACATTGAAAGATATAGGAGAATCTTAATAGATACTTCAATGCCAAGTAATGTTTATGTAGTGAGAAATGAATTCATATATCAATTAGACATGATTAAAATTAAGTAGAAAAGAGTTGAATCACTAATATACTATGAAAATATAAAAGTATAATTTTTTAAGAGAGAAGGAATAAAAAGGAGGAATAGATCTCATTATAATTTGACTAATGTGATGTAATAGACAATGACTGTATTAGGTTAGAGGCTATAAATTTGTTTATGTAGTTATGACAAAATAATTTGTAGTATCCCTGGTTTGGAATCTCGTTAAATTTTCAACACAATTCTGATATGTAATAGTCTATCACTAACTGATATGTTTTTTTTTATTCTCTCTGCTGAAGGTGTTTGATACAATTGACTGATGACATCTTGTTTGCATTTGAGTTACATAGGAAAATAGATGTTTCAACTTAAACAAGTAATATAGCATTCAGAATAACCATGACAATTTGCATAAATATCACATGATAAGTAGTTAAGCCTTTTCACTTCCCATAAGAATCAAATTTATCTTGACTAATACAACAAGAGAGGGAGGAATGATTAACCTGACCTGTTTCAACTAACCAATCCAAGTCTACGCATCAAGATTGTCCCAGAAATGAAGTTACTGGTGTGGAGCACTTGCCATATGCCAGTCAATACCTCTGTTGTAGTCACGACACCCAATTGGGACTGGAAGCTAGTGCTACAAGTCGCGTGGTCTGATGGTATCGCGCTCTGGATTTCCCGTGAGTAATAAACACTCACACACACCTTGCAAGGATGTGTATACATACCCGACCCTTCTTCTCTTGTCGTGAATCATAGTGGAGTCAATAATAACTCCCTTTACTATCCCCCCGATGAAAACATGGTCACGTGAAGATATTGTTCTGGTTGAAGAGGTTGTGTGATTGGGAATAAAGTAATACTAAGGTTGGTCAGGCCTCCAAACGCAATGTAGATTGTTATTCCTGCTAGCAACCAGTCACAAACTCCATGTTGTGTTGATTAGAAACCACCATTATGAGTTACCACCTAAATGAGTATATGATGAGCCAAATTTTTGGTGATTGTCATTTGCGAGGTAACACAGGAAGGCTATGTTTGGGAGTTCTTCGACACGCATGGAAGGGCCTCGTTTCTACATGCACCGAGTCTATACTAAGACTCGACCACCCAACACCTAAGTGTTAAGATGGTTCCCGACATCTCTTCCACTACCAATATTTCACCTCTTCATTGTGTGAGTTATCAGACTTAATACGAACGTCCCCTTCAAATAACTAACTTTCTTTGTAGATAGTGCAACAATAGAAATATTCATTCTTACTAGTTCATTGGAGCTCAAATGTGAAATTTGTGTGATCCCACCAAGTTAGAGATGTTGGAGCTATGTCCAACATCTCAATCTTCTCAAGGGGCTACGTCCTCAAGAAAGACCATTCACAAATGCAACCAAATTTTTATTTTTCTTGATTATAATATTTCATGGTGCTTTTCCCAAGGTGTACCTTTTTTCTTTTATAACCTCAAAGTGAGGGAAAACACTGAAAACTAAGCCATGTGGGATAAAAGAGCTCACTTAAGTCATTTTTATAAAATAAAGTAACTTTAAGTCATAAAGTGACTGTATAATATCACTTTATAAAATAAAGTGATTTAACTTTAGAATAGGAGCCCAAAAATGAAAATATTCACCCACTGAAGCCTATGACTGGATGGCATCCTCTGAAAGAATCCATTAACCTATCCAGATGGGAAGATAGACTATGAAGAGGGGGACATTACATAATCCTATTGCTCTTTTTTATTTCTAGATAAAGTCATGGTTTAGGGTTTATATCCTAACCTTCTTTGTGTTCATCTTGTCCTATTTATGTGGCTATATCATAAGTATCTGAAACTTATGAAATGTGGTTCATTTGCATTCGATGTCTTAAAAGGTGGGACATGGTGTTAAAGAACATATTTACAAGTCCATTTGGTGAGGGTTGGAGTGTTAGATTTTCTTACCCATATTGGTCATTTTTCATGCAGCCACTTTTCCCAGATATGAAGATTAAGTCAAATAAATCTATGAAAATAAATTAAGGACAAGAAAAGACCAATTAATGAAATTGGACTGTATCTTTACACAAGTCAATATGTATAGAATTTGATAGGCCAATAGTAATAAAGGCCTTACAGGATGATTTGCATCTTTGAGGGAAATTGTTCTTTATAAATCTTATTTACTATGATTAACTCATATTATACTAGTTTTATTTAAATATATAGATGAAGACCTTGTAATTTAAATGTTGACAAATTAATATGTGTATAAGCTAATAATATGTTGTTTAATATGTGTGTGTATGATCCTGTGTAACTATACAAGCTTTGTGTTTAAATAATATATTATCCTTAAAATATGGAAAGAAATGATAAATTAACAAATGTTTTGATTCTTCCCTTATATCATTTAGTTTCATGAAGACAATCAAGCACACTTACCTTACACCTTATGTAAATATTTGTCATTTAAATGGGAAATATCAAATTAGTTACAATCAACAAATGTCAGTTCCAAATCTTGAAATAATACAAACTAACAACAACAATGATAATATGAGTGGTTAGGTCTTTATGAGTTTTAAACTCCCTATCTCAATTCTCATTATGTATAACTAATTAAAGAAATATTTTTATGAATTTGTCATGTTTAGGTGGCATTTTAGTCATTGTGCTCAAACTCCTATTTGAAAAGCAAAAAATATGTCTAATTGTGAAGTTCGCCAAGAGTTTCATATTGTAGAATGCCTAGTTGGGTACCCATATTTCAAATTTAGGGAGTTTGAAGAAAAGTTGTGAGATGTATTCAATTATGGGATTTCTCTATGCATTAGGATATTTTTATTTTATTGAATTTTAAGCATGTTTAGGATAATTTCTCCTATTCCTTAAAGCTTTACAACCCTCCTTTTTGCTTTCGTGTCTAGCCAAAATCCCATGTTACATAATTTTGAACCAATTATAAATACACTCACTTAACCCTAAATCTTCTACAATGTCCCATTAACCTTAATATTTTTGTATAAATCCATGTTGCAAAAATACAAGCATGACTAACATACATCCTTCACTCTCCTATATTTTTACAATTTCCCTAAGCCTATCAAACTTCTACAATTTCATTTATCATTACTGTTGGAGTTGATGAAAAACAACCCACAGCTCCCAAGAACACCTGCACGCAAACACCTATCATAGAAAGAGAGAGAAGCAAACATCTATGGAGGCCTGAATGCATTGATCGATGAGAGAGGAGAAATCCTTGATGTGCAAAAACAAAAGTTACAATCAATAATGAAATGTCAGAAAAGGTTACAAAGTGTTATGAGATCAATCCTTATAAAAGGAGATCAAAAAACCTAAAAAGGTAAAACCCTAGGTTGCATAATAGTAATTAATAAAGAAATTAATTATTATATGCCTAAAGTTTAGCTTAAGTCGAAAGAGGTAATAAGTGACTTAATAATTAAATCAATATGATTCAATTAATAAGCAAACACTTTATTACTCTAATAATTACTTTTTCGCCAAACTCCCCATTGTGGAATTCCAACATCAATAAGTCCAAATATTTGTTTAACATTAACATTCACAATGATCACATCACCCCCAATATTTTTCCATCTACTCCAATTTCCCACAATATCCAATAGGTCTTGAATTTCCACAATGGCTAAATGCTTCCAAATTTTTGTAGTTCCACTTCCACTATATTTCCACATATTTCCTCACTTATATATGTCAACATGGTATCATCCCTATCCCATTTCCCTAATTTTTCCATTTCATAGATCATTTGAATGGGTACCAAATTTTACAAGTTTGAAAAACATGAATGAAAATTGGCTAATTTATGGTCAATCAAAGATTTTGGTGGTTTCAAGAACCATCACTAGTGCCAATGATATTTCCTAAAATAAGAAAAACTACTAAAAAAGATCTCAAATACCTACTTGATCACTAACCATTAATTGGGAAGCAATAAAAGATTTCTAAATGTCGATATCATCCACTCATGCTTACTTCACCATGACATCATGCTAACATCATAAACAATGTTTTCTAAGTGAACAAAAAGAACCAAGAAGGAAGATAAATCATAGTAAGGAGAAAGTTTGAAAGAAAGTTGAAAATCAAAGTTGTTACAGGTTTTGTGAACATTTGGAATTCTCAACAGAGTTTTGATTTTCCTTAAATACCCTATTATTTTTATTGAGGAGAGAGATAAAGGCTACGAAAGAATATTAATTTTGGATTTGTTAAAGGTTTTGATAACAATTGAACCCTTGATAGAGTTTAAATCTCCCTCGCAACCTCCAACTCCAAATGAGTAAAGGAAATTCATCTTTCTATGAAGACCAAGACTTGGTAACTGATGAAATAAAAGTAAAGGAAAAAAGAGGATTTTTAAGGTTTCTAGTGTGAGTGATGTGAAACTAACATGTTAGGAACATGCATAGATAGTCAAATGTTAGTCAGAAACACCATGTACCAAACATATAGAAAAATATTCACAGGTCACCTCGGATTGAGCTGAAATTGGAGCACCCTATCATAGTTTGATTGGCTCTTATAGGAGGGATGTGGGTATGCTCTCGAAACACAACGATCATGTCCCCAATGTTGTTTAGGAAGGATTGGGATTATTTGGAAGTCATGAAGACCCCATAGTGGCACAAAATCAGGTATGCAACACCTATTTTGCCCCTAGAATTCTGAGGGTCCAAATGAAGCCAAATGCAGATTTGAGCTTATGAATATTATGAAAGGTTGATTTTAACCAAAAGATGGATATGATATGAATAAATATGATTAGTATTGCTTGAAATAAACTAGATTAATCCAAATTACCTAAGCTAGGATGAGTTATAAAGCATAAAATAGAAGTAAATCTAACAATACTAGAAATTATGCTAAGTCTAGATGAAAATGAACATAATAACAATGATATGAAAATGATATGTGAATTGGTAAATTGCTCTTGGAAGGAGGAGTATTTATAGATTTTGAGGAGAGACTTGGGTTAGGAAGGGGTAGTTAGGGTCAAAGTCAAGGTTAGGGGTAAGGTTAGAGGTATGGTCAAAGGGATAAGGGTTAAGGGTTGCTCACACATGTGTGAGCAACACTAGGGAAGTGTACAAGAGGACTAGGGTGGAAGAAGAGTCATAGGCTCTCATTAAGAGGCTTTAAGAGTCATTAATGAGGGTGTAAAGGGGTCATTAATGAGCATGTAAGGCTCATTAATGAGGGGGTTGATCCAAAGTCAAAGGATGAGGGTTTAGGCTAAGAGGGTTAGGAAACACCTCTTAAGAAAGTTTAGGGAGTGATTAGGAAAGTGAGGATAGGTTTAGGATTTTCTTGAAGATATCTAGTGTTTTTGGGAATTAAATAAATATTTAATTTATTTAAAGGGTTTTTGGGTTGAGACATTATATATTTTTATAAATTTAATAAATAGGAGGAAATAATGTTCAAATTTGATTTAAACATTTTTGGAAGGGATTCCTTAATTAAATAAATTTAATTAAGATAGAGGAAGGGATAATAACAATAAAAATTAATTAAATAATGATGATGTCATTAGGACTTTTGTTAACTAAAAATAATTTTGATTAACAAGTGGATTTTTAGGTGTCTACATTTTACCCCTCTTTGATGTGATGCCGCAAGTGGCATGGCGTTAAAGACAAGAAAATAAGATGCCCCAGGCTAGAATAGAAGATAAGGGGTTGTGCCCCCTTGAGAAAATAACGCAAAGAGGAAACTTTGGGGAATTTTCTCAAAAAGAACACTGAGAGGAAAGGAAAGGATGAAGAAAGATGGATTGGGGAGATAAATAGACATCCTTCCAAGAGAAAAGATGCATGAATGCAATATGATGTTAGATGCAAGATGCAGGATGAAGCTATATGAAGGATGCAAGATGCAAGATTAATCTATATGATGTAGGATGTGTTAGAATAACTGAGAGGGGGTTGAATCAGTTATCCAGTGTCCCAAAACAAAATGTATAATCAAAATGAATACTTCAACTTCTGCTATTCGGTAAACATAAAATACTTTCTTTATTTGTGCTTTTACCGATTATCAGTCTAAACTTTATAACAGTTACCGATCAAATCTAACATGTAATATGCAAAGTATGATAACAAACACATAACACAAGAGATTTAACATGGAAACCATGTTAAGAGAAAAACCACCTGGGACCGGCAACCCAAAATATGTTCACTCTTCTGAAGTGAGGTCGATGAAGACCCAACCTTGTTAAAGGTTACAAACACACTATTAGGTTGACCTTGTTAGAGGATTTTAGACCAGCAATTATCGTCCAACCAACATTCACTATGGGGTTGACAGGATAATGATGTTCATTCTATGAATGATACATAATAAGACTTAATAGTCCACTCGATTAAGAGATTTGACTATGTACAATGGTTAAATATGTAATAGTAGATGATCTGCCTTAATACAACTTCAATTGCAAATTACAGATCAATATTTTGCTCATACAAATCCTTCTGATCACTGAAACCTTTTCATTTCAACAATGTATCAACTTACTGTCTGTCGATAATTACTTATGTCACTCGGTAATTGCTTCTATTGCTCAGGTATGCTTCTGCAATCTGGTTCTCAATAACTTGTATGATAAAAAATGCATGAAAACTTGTTCACACGAAAATTTTGTAGTTATCTATTTTTCCAGCTCTTTTTCCATGAAATCTCTAGTCTCTTATATAGACATGTAAACCATTTTCTTCTTTGTCCATTAGATTTTGCCACTTAATTATCTTTGTTGATTTTTCTACTTTAGGGTTCTTCGACTAATGTGTCAATAACACGTTTCAATCTATTCCATTAGATCTTTCCTGAAGTTTGTTAGTTGTCACTCTTTGCAACAAACTTTATATGTTACCTTGATTTCATACTCTTTCCAGCTCATCAATCTTATCGGCTAAACTAATCATTGAATTCCTTTTTGTTCTTCTCAGTTAACAAAGAAATGTGTTAGTGTCAGTGAGTACTAGCTCATCGGTTAACACTATGCTCGGTATACACTACGCTCCGTCGGTGTATACTGAAATGACTCTTTTACCGACAACACTGCTTTGTGTCTTTCAGTTCTATTCTTCATCATAGATGAATGCAACGTAATCAAGTCAATATCATAAGGTCATAGACTCATCAACAAGTTACTTAATGTATTCCTTAACCTCATCTGACATGTACATCCTCCTCATGTAGATATTTCTATTCTTCATCACTTTCACCTTTCTTCAGATGTTTCGGTATAGTAACTTACAAGATAAGTACTGTCAAACTAGTTGACATCAATGACAACATAATACTGATTTAATCATATTACATATCTAATCAGTAACTCCTTAATAATCTTTAATTACAGATTCTTCAATTAGATTCCAAATCAGTTGTAGTTCATCAGGATGAGGGGGATTTGGGGTGCTCGTTGTGTAAATGTGGAGAGCACAACCTAGTTTGATATAGCAACAGTAGATACCTACCAAGGTTACTGGGAACTCAAGGCCTTGTTACCAGTGTTGCATAGGACTAACGCAAAAAGACATGCAAGGGTTGCCCCAACATCACACATGAATCCAGAAGGAGCCATGGTAGAAACAATGTTGGAGAAACCACAAACAAATGACATTTCCCAAGTGCACCATGTAACCTAAAAGATCACATATGGGACGTGCAAGGGTCATATCTGACTAACTCACAAGCAGAAGAAAGAAGATCATAAGACCTTGCCCTAAATTGTCCTCATTCGCAGCGCACCATGATATAAAGGATTGTGGTGACTGTGAGGAGAGAAACAACGAGAAGCCGTAAAAGATAAAAAAGATCCAAAGGACAAAATCCAAGACCAAAGTGATAAATCCACAAAACATCCTTTGCTAAGGAGAAGGATTGATGTGATTGATGGGGGGAAGATTAGGTTAGAATGCAAGGAAGGATATATCCTACATGGACCCAGGTTGATTGATGATGGAAGATTAGGTCGGACATGAGGAGGATACATTCTGCAAGGACCGTTTGATGAGGAGAATGTTGTGTTGTTGTTGGAAAATGATGAATCGAGGATAATCATGTGATCAAAGATAATTGACAAAAGATGTTTCTTAAGTACAAGGATGGGTGAGATGAGATATCTAATCATAGTTGTTGCAGGACTGGCGATGATATATACAACAAGACACGATGATATGTACAATAGATGGGGAGATATGTACAATGGATATTTATAGAAGCTTAGGGATTGGGATAGGAGGATCTCATTGTACAGGATATATACAAGAAGCTCAAGATTGGAGATAGGAACTGATTGTTGCATTGGATAGGTTGGAGGATAGAACACCTTGGGAGTGATGGGCTGGTGGTGGGGATGGGGATTGGATAAAGAGGATTTGGGATCGGGATTGGGATGGGTGGGGGATGGGAGTTTGATAGATAATGACCTGGTCCACTATTTATGGCACATGTTTCTAGGTTTTCACCAACATACTTGTCCAAGGTGCTTGAATTTCCAAGTTTTCACCATTGGATGATTATTTTTCTTTAGTTTTTTTAGTTTTTTATTTTATTTTTATTTTTTTAGATTTTTCTAATTTTTATGGATTTTATGGATTTTTCAGGATATGGTTCAAGCATATAAATGCTTCAGATGTATGATGTTGATAGGATCATTCAAGGGCTCACCTTTTGGTGTTGATAGCTGATAGGCTTCAGAGCCAAAGCATGTTGTGACAAATATAAGGACCCAACCAAGTAGGTTCAAACTTGCCTTCTTTCTCTTGCTATTTGTACTTTCTAATTTTCCTTGAGGACCTTGTCACCCACTTGGAATTATCTTGGATGGACCTTGTTATAGATCCTTTTGAGTCAATTTTGGTAAACAACTAGGTGATCATATGCTTGATGCCTCTTTGCATCTAATAAATCAAGTTGTGTGAGGCATGCCACGTGATAGTCTTCATCTGTGGTGTAGTTGTTCATGGAGACGTGCAATGATGGGAGCTCGACCTTGATTGGTAGAATTGCTTCGACACCATATACAAGGGAGTATGGGGTGGTGCCTATGGGAGTGTGATAAGAAGTGCGATAGGCCCAGAGGGTGGGATTTATTTGGAGGTGCCAGTCATGACTAGAATCATTGATGTGTTGGGATAAGAAAGATATAATACTGAGAGGGGAGGGGTGAATCAGTACCCTCAAAAAAATTCCAAATCAACAATCTACAATAGTAGTGTGTATCTAGCCAACTGATTCCATTGTTTGCAACATACATTCAAATAACTTTGAAAATGTAAAGTGCATGTAGAAATAAATAATAAATCATTCATGAAATGTAACACATGACAAAAGTATTTTGGTTACGTAGAAACCCTTGTTAGAAGGTAAAAAAGCGGTGGGGATGACACCCATAAATTCTTTACTGCTATAGTAAATAAAGTATGTCAGTTAAGGCTACAAGTTTGATCACTTCTGGTGATCTTACCCTATTAGGAGTAATAATGAGATCGATTAGATCTACCTTGTAAAATATTTTAGCAACACCAAATTAGTGTGCACTTGGTTAAGAGATTTACAATAGACTGTTAAGTCTGCTCTATTAGGAGATTTATAATCCTACTATAATGGTTAGAAGATAATAGAAAATATTTGTAAATGATAACTTCAACTTATCTGAATCAGATCTATGCTATAGTGAGTAAATATTACCTTGATGTGTAGTATAATGCTCTATGTTATGCTCGGTAGCCTTGTATGTTTCTAATAAACTGAACACTATTTTCGATGACTGCTCATTCATGCAAACCCTTGTCTAAATTTTGATGTCATGTAGGTGGCTAATGCTTCATGGTCCTCTTCCTTAATGATATGTCAAAATGACATCAATTTCAATTATATAGAAAATTGCTTTGACCTAATTAGGTTTACAACATCTTACAAAACCTAAGATCTACGATGTACAAAAATAACCTAGATCTAACAATTACATAGGAATCATCACAATAACTAATAGTTACATCCATAATAAATGTGCCTCGATCTTGGTAAAATGTTTATAGATCCATGTAAATAGTTTGCATAGAGATATGTGCCTTTACTGATTATTATGTTATTTCCTGAATAACTCGATAAACACAACATTCTTTGTTCGGTGAATAAACTGATGCTTAGTAAACATACTTGGTTAAACCTATATCCATTTGACTTTCAGTTCTGCCTTGTGACTGCTCGGCATGAAGGCTTTGTAAGTTCAACTGACTAGCTTCTATAGCTTCTTATTTCATCTTTTATCAACTGATTAGTTTAGATAACTGACTCATCTAATTGATACTAATTGTATGCACCCTAAAATGGTCACCTAGACTTTGGGCCCCATTCTTCAAATTATCAATTTCCTAAATCAACACTTGACAATTTTCAAATCAATTTTTCTAATCAAATCCTAATTATATCATTTATTCGATTATATTTTATGGATTAACCATTTTATCCTAAGTCTTTATTTAATTAAAAGAAATTTCCTCCCCTTTTATTAAATAAAAAGTCCCCACTTACCTCTTATCCTAAGTTGCACAAATAAAGCATTATTCTTATTTTATAAAAAGAAGAAAATGTCTTTTTGTCTCACATGGGGCACAAAAGTCAACACTTATTTCTCATTGGAGGAGATTTGTGCACAAAGATTGATCCCACTTTCAAGCTCCACCCTTGATCCAATCTTTTGCCTCTTAATCTCCATGGTCCATTCATTTTCAATTCCTTTAAAAGGAGAGCTCTCTTCTCATTTTAAGATCCCCACTTTGAATACTAATCTTATGTTGCAGGTTTTCTTAGAGATTTTGGAGCTTTGGAGATCTTCTTGCATTTAGCTTTCATTCTTTCATTTTAGCTTAGCTTCCATGGCATTTCTAGTTTAGCTTCCTTTATGCTCTAGATTAACTCACATAGCTTAATTAGTAAGGATCTGTAATACTTTCATTTTCCTTCATAGCTTAGTTGCATTGTTCATTCTAGTATAGTTGCATTGCATTCTCATTTAAGATTTCTTGAAGATATTGGCACTCTTTCCCTTGTCTCATTGAATCTCCCATTGTGTGGTTTACTAGCAAGGTCATATGCTTCATAGCTCTAGCTAAGAGCAATCTAAATATCCTTGTGACTCCATGCTTAGGGAGCTCTAGGTCACTTTCTCAAGGTTTCCCATTCATGGATTCTCTTGGAAGTAATGACTTAGAGAAGTGCATAATTTGAGTGTACATTTTTGGCACCCACCGTGGGGCAGAACAACTCTGTTTTGTCCTTCATTTTCATGCATTTTCGCAAATTTTTCATCATTATTTAGCTTATTGTTTCGGTTGTTCTCTGCATGTTTCTGATAAAATATCGTACGACAGTTTACCAGTATCGTATGATAGTTTTTTGTATACTCGTGTGATACTTTACCAGTTAAAGTATCGTGCACCCTCGCAAGATTCTGTTGCACTGTTATATTATTCTTTGTCACCTGCAGGTAGTATGAAGTATTGCCAAGAAGGAAAATATTGCACCAGTATATCACGAAGTATCATACGATTCTTCTGTTGACAAAACTATCACCCAGGCATGGCAATGAGTGATTTTGGTTCTTTTTTTGACAAGTCTTGGTTTGTTAGCTTGTTGGTTTCAATTTGTTGTGTTAGGACAGGGTTCTATTTGTAGATTGTAGTTGATTTTGATGCACTAATCCTTGTGGGGCTAACAAGTTGTGCTTGTAGATGTGCCCTAGTTGCTTGAATATTTGCTAAAAGAATGCATGTCAAAGCTTCAAATGCACAACGACTACTAATCCTTTTGCAGGGCTGCCCAAAGCATAAAAACCATCAAGTGCTTGTTCATTTATTTCATTTCAAGTGCAACATATACTAGTTGTTTCTTTTCATAAGCACTTAATATCTTGTTATAGGAGTCTTTTGGTGGTAGAAGTATGCTCTTCACCCCTGTGGTGAACCATAAAATCTTGACCCATCTTTAGATTTTGAAAGCAAGAGGCTAATTGAACTTTTGTTTGGTGTGTTTGGGAAAAGATTTTGAGATAGGGGGGTATGCTCTTCACCCTTGTGGTGAACCAAAAACCTTGACCCTCAAAAGTTGATCCACTCTTTGTTTAGTTTAGAATCCTTTAGCAGGCCTGCTCTTGAGCAATCAAGAGGAATGACCCAAGTGGGGACAAGCTCTTAGTCGGCTATTCCAGCCCACTATAAACTCAAGGCTATCAAGGACACAAAACCTTGGTAGACGTAGTACTTGTCTTCGCTTAATGTGAGTACTTGTGGGATTGTGACCATGAGGAAAATGTTAGGCAAGAATGCTTAAGGTACTCTTATGGTCGCGAGGTCCGTTACTTTCTGCAAGGTAAGGAGTCCCTTTGGGGAGCAAGAGGGGTATTATGAATGGAAGCCCTTACTAAGAACCATAGATAGAAGCTACCCAATTTTGCCGCTTAACATCTTGGTGCAAGGATTGATCCTAGTGGAATAACCCAAATCACCCCAAGACTACTCACCATCTGTGTTCCTTTGGTTGTGTCATTGATGCTTCCATGACAAAGCCAATATCTATTTTGGGCAACCAATTTGTGTGAGGCAATGGGACATCAAGTGTGGGCCAAGTTGCTAAGTATTGAGCCTTTTTCTTTTTAGGCTAGTAAGTGCTTGAATTTTTCTCTCTATGATCTACCCATGTAAACGTTCTTGGACATTAAACATCACGGTAGTGCTCATAGGTTTTTTCTATTTTGGATATCCCAAGTGCTTGTCTTGGCAAGGTTTCTTTTGCCCTTGTGTAAGTGTTTTATGACATGTTTGATCACCTACTGTTTGCAAACCTGTCTGATTATTGTTGTTAATGCATTTGAAATTGAGAAATTCAACTTACCAAACTACAACTTTGACCAATTACCTTCAAAACTGAGATTTACACATTGACTGGTCGAATATTGTGCGATACTGCACAATCATCGCATGCACTACCTGGAAAATATCACATTGCTTCTTGTAAAATATCACACTGGAAAATTGTATCGCCCTGTTACCCTATGAACTATTGCACATAGTTATTTTTTTGTCTCCCTGTCTCTACAATTCAAAGCTGATTCATGTCATTTTCGGTCTTCCTTGGTTGGTCTAGTTTAGATCTTAGGTGCTACAACATGTTGCTCAACATCCAAATGAATGTAAATGGTATCAAATTGCCCAAAATGACTCTTTGTCTTCTTTCTTCCACATTTCCCATATTTTTCTAGTCTTCCATTCCCATGGGAAACTCTTCATGTCTTCTTAATTCTTTTCCTCTTATTATCTAGTCTACCTTCTTCTATTCATCCTTTCTTTCACTTTCATGCTTGATTCCTCCTCTTCCAGAACCATGAATTTAAACTATCTTGTTATGGAACCTCTCTTAAAAATGGATGATCTCGAACTCATTGCTCAATTCAAAGAGTTTTATTTCTCCAATAGTCCTTCTAGATATCTCATGGGTGATAAACTTATAACAAAAATAAAAGAAAAGTTGAATGAATCAGACGCCTTTGCTAGAATCATCCACATGATTATGTCACGACCTCCTTCTTCCAAAAAAATTTCATCTTCTAATTCTTCTCATTCTTCCTCATCTTCCAAGTCTTACCATGAATCTTCTATAAATTATTCACATTCATCATCTTCCAAGTGTTCTTCCTCTACTAGGTCTTCACTTTCCTATTCTTCACAATCTCATTCCTCTTCTACTTCTCCCAAGAGTCTTACTCCTCATCTCAAGAAATACCATGATGAGAAATATGGAAAACTTTGTAATACATCTTCCCTAAAGAGTGATACGCCTATCTTTGATGACTATGATGACTATGATGATGGACAATGTAGTGATACCTATGACACCTCTATTCCTAAGAGTCCTCCTAGTCGTGTGCTTGTGCTTACTAGAAATGGGTCGTCACATTGGATAGATCGTGATGGTGATCCATATGATTTTGATTTTGAAAAAGACTTTGATGATTTCTATGAACAATACCTAGATGATACATCTACTTCACTTGAGGAAGAGAAATCTCACTGCACTGATTATAAATGTAAATACTATAAGAATATTTCCTTTAAGAATTCTCATGCTAAAAATAAAGATTACACTCTCGAGTAAGATCATGTTAATGATGAACATTTGTCTTGTGATGGTTCCCTTCCATCCCCTATTTCCGTCAATACCCACACATTTCCTAAAGCTTCCAAGTCTTTTGAATCTTTCACAGATCCTTCATCCAACAAAAATCCTAATACTTTTCATGTGGTTCCCTATAGTTATCCTCAAGGGATACCTCTTAAATAAACTCAAGCTAACCTTCACTTGGCTGCAAATACTTTCAATAATGCTAAACCTAAAGAGCCTAAGCCTTTATACGCTATAATGCCTACTTTAGCTAGTGCTTCACCATCTCTTCCAATGTCTTCCATGCAATTCCAGCATGCTTCCTTGTCCTTAGAAGTGGCTCCATGTCAAGAGGACTCTAAAAATGATAAAGAAAAGAACATAAAGAAAGATCAAGATCAAGAACCCTCCATGTCATCCAATCCTTTTCATGATGTCTCTTTTCTGTTTCATGGTTCTTTGATCTTGGACGCCCTTTCTCATTCATTCCATCATGTCTTAAGTCTTCTCCTAAGAAAGATCAAGCTACTACTTACACCATTGAGCTTATTGACAATCAAAATAACCTTACTACACTTGCACCTTTCAAAGATGATACTTCTATTAAAGTTATTAAAAGTAGTGTTGCTACTTCCAATAAACCTATTGAAAATCAAGAGAAAAATTGTACGCTTATGCTATCCACAGCTCCTTGTCAAGATCAAAGTCTTCCATCTTCTTATTCTACCGCTCCATGTTCGCTTTCACTTTCTACTCTTCCTAAGTCTTTGCAAGCTCCAAACAATCCTATCAAAGAAGTTACTCCTATTCAAGATGCTCATGATCCTATTGCAAATCCTAGTGCTCACTATAAAGATGTTGATGTCCTTAACTATCATACAAATGTTGATGAACTTATTGATTATCCTTTTGTATCTTCCATGTCCATCCTTGGACCTCCTCCACCAATACTAAAGGCTTTGTTCCTTCCTTCCATCCTAGGCCCTTATGTCCCTTCACTTTCCCCTCCTAACTCTCCTAATTCATCATCCATCTTGGGTCCTTACGTCCCTCCATCTCATATCTTTCCTTAAGATCAACATAGATGCATACCATTGAATCCTTTTCATCCACCCGCCCATCTAACCCAATCATATCCTCCTTCTTCTTCCACAAGTCCCAAGTCTTCTAGAAGTAACTTGAATGTTCAATACAAGAAAAAGAAGCAATACAAGAATCCATCAAAAAAAAATCACCATGTCTCCTCTAATCGACATGGAGGCATAAAGTCAAAAGAGATATCTAAAAAGAAAACTACAAGACAAGTATGGGTTCCAAAATCCATCATTGTAGATTATCTCTCTAAATCATCAAAAAGAAATGAAAAGCCTATGACTATATGGATTCCAAAGTCTCTCTTGAAAGAGTTTGATGTTGAGAAACAAGTGAAGTTGACATTCAAGCTTCCAAAGGCTTCCACTTCATCTTCTTCCAAAAATATTCTTCCATTCCATGCACCTAAACCGCAACCTCTGCTATCCATTCACCATATTCCTTCACGTATTCCTTCATTCACATTTCCTCCATCCTCTTGCCACCCTTCAAGGTGTGTGTTAATGTTGATCTTGTCTTCCTTTCCATCTACGCTTTCACAATCCTTCCATTCATTATCCTTCTACCTTCTATCCTTTTTCCTCATTTTCTTATTCCTCATATCTTCCAACCTCACTCTCTTTACATAAAACCTTATCCTCCATTTTTCTCTTCCATCTTCCTTTCCCTATCAATGTTATTTGAGCATATCATTTTGAATCTTTGGCATATTATGGTTAATCCTTTCAAGGAACATTATCTAAAAAGCTTGCCTTCTTCCAAAAAAAAATTTTAAAAATTAAAATATTGAAAATGTGCCTTGGTGAAAACCTGGAAACAAGCACCTTGGTAGCAAAAGTAAAGAGAAATAAATTCATCCTATGGTGAAAACCACTCCCTTTTGGCACCTTGGATAAGTACCATGATGAAAACTTGGCAATCAGGCATCATGTGTAGTTCTTCTACATATTTCATCCATTCCGTCTTCTCTCTTTGATCTTGACAATGTTGACCTATACACAAACATTTGGCTATCTTGTGAGCTACCTTATGATGATCTTTCTTTCATTCCATTCATGCTTAGCTTTCATATTTATTTTTTTCCTCCATTCATTCTAGCCTTTCACTATCCTTTTCCCCTTTGGTCTTAATCCAATAAAAAAGAGTAAAACACGATGATATGAAGCCTCTTGACATGTCTACTCCTTTGGATTGCATCCTTTCCTTCTTTTGCATTACGCTTTTGTGACTTATCCTATGCTGGTCTTTCATTGCTTGTCCAAATGTGTTTTACATGATAATTTTTTCCTAGCTTGGGTACTCTTGAGGAGTTTGCCCTTGAGGATTTCTTCCCTTCATTCTCCTTCATTCTCTTGTCTTCCATCTCTTCCACCAACTTGCTAATCCCTCTTGTTCTCCACCTTTCTAGACATTGGGACTACACGATGTGATCTTGCTTGGGAGTTTGATGCCTATTCTTTCTAGGGGCATCCTTTGTACATATTTATTGATCCTGAAAAAATTTCAAAAAAAAATTCATATATGATGCTGAAAAAATCCTTAAAAACATATAAAGTCCTGAAAAAAATAAAAATAAAATAAAAAAATTGCAAAAAATTGCAAAAATAAAAAAAGTGCCTTGGTGAAAACCTAGAAACAGGCGCCTTGGTAGCAAAAATACAAAAAAAATTGAAAAAAACTAAAAAATCTGTCAAGTGGTGAAAACCTGGAAACAGACGCTACTTGAGGTCTTGGCACCCTTATTTCTTAGCATGCATCTGCAACACTTAGCCTTTCTCCATCATGCCTTGGTTTGGAATTGGTCTTTGTCTTTGTCTAGGGGGCATAACTATATTAGCTTTGGTCTCTTGGATGCGTTTGTCTTTAGAACACCTCGCCAACGGTGTTTTTTAACACCACCCTAGCGTCAAATGTTTCTCAACACTTATCAAATATCTTATCCGCAGTCTAGAATGATACAATATTTTCCACTGGTAGCTGTGATATTCAAAGTTTGACTTTATGACCTACACACACATGCACTCAAACACTTAACTCATTGAGACTTGCTTGAATTTATTTCTTTGTGTGCTGTCTATGATGATTTTTTTTTATGAGTGTTCTCCCCCTAAATAGTTTTCGATGATGCCTATCTAGAAGACTGGGGGCACAAGGACATGTTTTATTTATTTTCTGCTTGTGGGTATGCTTTGTTGATCCTAACTGTCATGAGCATTCATGCTTGTTCCATTTGACACTAGGATTTACAATGTATTATCCTTGACTATTTTCTGCAAGTGCATGCTTCTAGTCATCTTGACTTCCTTGTGTCTCGATGTGAGCATAGTCTTGCTATACCAAACTTAGGGAACCTCACTGAACTAGTCATCTTGACCTACATGTCTTTGATGCTTAGGTGGGATTCCCACATATCTATCTGATACAGATCATATTCATATACCCATAAGTTATACTAGTGCGTATTGTATGATCTTGCGACGCTACTAATAAAGCTAGATGATGATTATTAGAGTCTAATGGCTTTGTGACCTTGCAAGTAAACCACTTTTCATAGTAGTTTGCATTCTTAGGTTCATATTAGTATAGTTTTGCATCTTTCATATGGAGAGAGCTCTCCTTTCATCTTTCACGAACTTGTCGGTCAACTACGCTCACCTTTCACTTCTTCTTGATCATGTCTTTCACTTTTTCTTAATCATGTCTTTTGCTCCTTATCTTTTACATCACATCCTTTTCCTGTCATCACAAGGGGTTAATCTTATCATTATATCTATATCATAAAAAGATCATTTTCAAAACATCTTGGAATCCCATGAAAATTACACCCCTAGCTAACTTTGACATCCTAGATCCATTTTCGGGATCGAAATCAAAATTTGCGTTCATCTTGATAATCAAAATCACATTTTAAAGTTTCTCCCTCTTCCATGCAGTTGGCTGACCATTTGAGGCCTAATCCTTCGATCTTCGCTGGGGTATCTTCATTTCTTGATCCCCACCTCTCTCAACATTCTAGTCTCCCATTCATTTTCATCACTTCATCTCTCTGAGGTTTGACTTCATCTTTATCCTATATCTTTTTTAGTCAAACCTAGTCAAACTGGGGCATATCTTCACTGCTTAATGGTTATTCTATCACCTTTCATCTTCGATTATGATTTCTAGTGCTTTAATCAGATTTGTCATTTTGCTATTTCTCCTCTACCTGATTTCAATTTTGATTCTGAGGGGGTAGTACCTATCAAACTTCAATCATTGATTCAGCTTTATCAAACCTATCAATCAAACCTTGCTTGAGATTCTTATCTCTAATCTGAGACTTGACAATTACCTATTTATAGGGGTGTTGGCCTTGTCTTTTTCAATCAGCTTATCTTTCTCTCGATGTGTTCCCATCTGTCGAACACACGTCTGGGTTGATTTGTGATCCCAAATTGATCTCACATTTCAACTTCATTCTTTGACTACACGTGATCCCAAATCAATCTCACATTAGTCAAAGTGGGGTAAATGTATGCACCCTAAAATGGTTGCCTAGACTTTGGGCCCCATTCTTCAAATTATCAATTTCCTGAATCAACACTTGGCAAATTTCAAATCAATTTTCCTGATCAAATCCCAATTCTATCATTTATTCAATTATATTCTATGGATTAACCATTTTATCCTAAGTCTTTATTTAATTAAAAGAAATTTCCTCCCTTTTTATTAAATAAAAAGTCTCCACTTACCTCTTATCCTAAGTTGCACAAATAAAAGCATTATTCTTATTTTATAAAAAGAAGAAAAGATCTTTTTGTCTCACATGGGGCACAAAAGTCAACACTTATTTCTCATTGGAGGAGATTTGTGCACAAGGATTGATCCCACTTTCAAGCTCCACCCTTGATCAAATCTTTTTCATCTTAATCTCCATGGTCCATTCCTTTTCAATTCCTTTAAAAAGAGAGCTCTCTTCTCATTTTAAGATCCCTACTTTGAATACTAATTTTATACTGCAGGTTTTCTTAGAGATTTTGGAGCTTTGGAGATCTTCTTGCATTTAGCTTTCATTCTTGCATTTTAGCTTAGCTTCCATGGCATTTCTAGTTTAGCTTCCTTTATGCTCTAGATTAACTCACATAGCTTAATTAGTAAGGATTTGTAATACTTTCATTTTCCTTCATAGCTTAGTTGCATTGTTCATTCTAGTATAGTTGCATTGCATTCTCATACAAGATTTCTTGAAGATATTGGCACTCTTTCACTTGTCTCATTGAATCTCCCATTGTGTGGTTTACTAGAAAGGTCATATGCTTCATAGCTCTAACTGAGAGCAATCTAAATATCCTTGTGACTCCATGCTTAGGGAGCTCTAGGTCACTTTCTCAAGGTTTCCCATTCATGGATTCTCTTGGAAGTAATGACTTAGAGAAGTGCACAATTTGAGTGTACACTAATGACAACACCTAATTCTCAAATAGAGATAACATGACAACCTTCTTGAGGATTTTGAGGATAGTTTTATTAGTTGCCTCAACTTTCCCGTTTCCTTGGGGGAAGTACGGGCTAGAGAAATGATGGTGGATGTGGAGTCTGACACATAGATCATCCACATACTAGTTTTCAAAAGGTGTTCCATGATTTGTGAAGATGGTGGAAGGGATGCCAAAGCAACAAATGATTTGTCAGAGGATGAACTTGGATATCTGAATGCCAGTAGTGAGGATGAGCGGAATTGTTTCAACCCACTTGGTAAAGTATTATGTGGCTGTTATGATATATTTATGTCCATCTAAGGAAAGGGATGTGATTGACCCGACAAGGTTGAAGCCCCAACATGAAAATGGCCAAGGTGGTGCAATAGGATGCAATTCTTGAGCTAGAGCATGGATCAGACTGGCATGCTATGACATGGTAACATTTCTTTACGAGTTCATAGGTATAATGCTCCATTGTTAGCCAGTAATACCTGACTCTAAGCAATTACTTTGCTAGGACCATTCCACTCGTGTGGGCATTGAAAATTCTAGCGTGTACATCTTGTAAAGCTAAGATGACCTCATTCGAATCTAAACACCTAGAGAGGATATTGTGATATCATCAACGATAAGGGTGTTTGCTACAAGAGTGTAGCAGGAAGCTCTGCAAATATTTTTTTGGCATTGGGTGTTTGTGAGGTGGAGGGATATGATACCATGTTTAATATATGTGTGAATGTCATGGTACCATGGGGACTGAGGACCAACCAAGATGCATACCATTTCTGAATTGACGTTCTCATAAGCAGGCATGTGGAGTTTCTCAACTAAGAATTCATACTATGATGAGTCTCAAGGGATTTCCAGTAGGGATTTGATGGATGTTATTGCATCAGTCGCTTTATTTTGTGGCCTTGGTATCTGTGTGAACTATAGACTCAGGAAGTTCTCTTTCAATCTGTCCACTAGTTCCTTGTAGGGTAGAAGCTTGTCGTCCTTTGTATGGAATTCATCCAGGACTTGCTTGATTATCAGCTATGAATCACCAAACACTTGCAGTTCTATAATGTTCCACTAGATATCTGTTGTGAGGTCTAAGATGAGTGCCTCATATTTTTCAATGTTGTTGGTGCATGGGAATCCCAATTCAAATGATTTGGGGATGTAGTCACCTTGAGGTGTGATAAAGAGGATTCCTTCCCTTGATCCATGTGATGTGTGTTATACACTAAGTTTGCACCCTTGTTTCAAGCTCTTTTAGTCTTGATAACCTAGTATAACATGGGAATCATCTCCAAGTGTGGGACCTATGCTAACTGAGATGAGACCTCTAGGTTCTAGGCTGGTTCCTCTTGGATAATCACCTTAATTTTCTTCTTGACATGAAAGTAAAACTTTGAAGGAAAAGGGATATAAGGAATGCATGAAAGGGAAATGACTGAAAAGCAAACTACCTACTAGGTGATGTAGGGAAACTCAGGTGCGGAAACAACTTCCTACGCTAATCTCTATAGGAGAGTATTGTGCAAATTCTTACAAATCCTTACAATTTCAGATTCATTAACTACTTTAACAAAGATATTGCAACCACATACAATGCATACAGAAAAAATAGAGAATGACACAATGATATACCCTAGGGAAAACCTTTCGGTAAAAAACCCCAGCACTCCAAAACTTGCACAATGTATTATCTTCAACACAAAGATTACAATACACTTGCAATGCAAGTTCTTTCAAGAAATGAGAGACAAAGCCAACAAGACTTAAATTTTTGTTATATCTCTCCCATAGGAGCAGCATCATATATATAGACTCCTTTGGACCCAAAAATAGGCACAACCACCAAGACCCATGCACAAAGCCACATGTACATAGTTGTTACATGCAATCCCAAGAATAGGCGTCCATCCCTAGAATAGACTATGATAGCTTGTCATAGAATCCGCCAAAAATAATGGTCACAAGAGAAGTGTAAGAGAATCTATCATACCAACCTATTTTTGGCATATTCTCTTACACACACCAACCACTTCTTCTTGGGAGCCCAAATAGGCCCAAGTCATAAGATGCTCTTACACCTGTCATAGCACATTCCTTAAATAGTTCTTACGCATCATAGGAATTCGTCATGACCATTTCAGTCATGATCTCCTTACGCACAAGATGTCGACACATCAAGTGGAGTGACACATCAACATGCCAACTAGACATGTACACTCACACTTAATTACATTATTTGAAAAAAATACATTTACAAAAAAAATAATAAGAATAGGTATTATCCAAGGTTGAGACACCGTATTCCTAACATTCTCCCACTTGTCGAACACCTTGTAAGAGCAATAGGAACATAACTGGAGCTTTAACAACTATAGGCCAAAAGGCCCATAGACTCCAAACACCATCTGAACTTCTCAGTGCCCACTGGTTTCGTTAATGCATCTGCAACATTCTTCACAGTATCTACCTTCTCCAAATTTACCTTTCCATCTTCCACCATATCTCTCACAAAGTGAAACTGCACATCAATGTGCTTCGTTTTGGCATGGAAAGTTGGACTCTTTGCAAGGCAAATAGCACTCTGACTGTCACACCAAATAGTAATTTGTTCTACATCAACACCAACATCAGAACACAATCTTCTAAGCCAAATGGCTTCTTTACAAGCGTGAGTAGCAGCCATGTACTCAGCTTCTGTAGTGGACAAAGCAACCACAGGTTGTCGCGTACTCATCCAACTAATGGCACCACCAAACATAGTGAACACATAAGCACTAGTGGATCTCCTGCTATCAATATCACCTACCCAATCTGAATCCACAAACCCACGAATACAAACTGAATGCAGAGATCTAGAAGAGTTACCATGATAACATATGGAGTAATATGATGTACCCCTCAAATATCTGAATACTCGCTTAACTGCATCCCAATGTACCCATCCAAGATTAGCCATAAACTGACTCAGGACTCCCACTGCTTGGGCAATGTCTGGTCTAGTACAGACCATAGCATACATAAGACTGCCAACTGCACTAGCATAAGGTACTCTACTCATGTCCTCCACTTCACTAGGAGATTTTGGACAATCATCTACAAATAACTTTGTTCCCACAGAAATAGGAACACATAGTGGTCTACAATCTGCCATGTTGAACCTGTCCAACACAGACTTCACATACTTACTCTGACTCAACCAAAGTTTTCTATTAGACCTGTCTCTACTGATTTCCATACCCAAGATGTACCTAGCTGCCCCAAGATCTTTCATCTCAAACTGTGCTGACAACTGAGATTTAAAATCAGAAATCATACCCTTACCCTTCCCAAACAGCAACATATCATCAACATATAATGCAACAATAAGAAGGCGATCATTTTCAACTCTGAAATAAACACAATGATTTGATTTTGATCTTACAAATCCAATTGACAACACAAAGGCATCAAACTTAAGGTACCACATCCTAGGAGATTGCTTCAAACCATATAGAGATTTCTTTAATCTACAAACTAAGGATTCTTTACCTTTAACAATGTAGTGCTTAGGCTGTGACATATAAATCTCTTCCTCCAAATCACCATGAAGGAAAGCTGTCTTCACATCCATCTGTTCTATCTCAAAATCATATGATGTAGCAAGAGATAACATAAATCTAATGGATGTCAACTTTGCAATAGGAGAGAATATTTCACCATAATCTATTCCCTCTACTTGTGAATACCCCTTTGCAACCAATCTAGCTTTATACCTTTCAACACTGCCATCTGCATAGAATTTCTTCTTGAACACCCATTTACAACCAACAAATTTTCTCCCTTTAGGCAAAGGTACAAGGTCCCAAGTTTTGTTTTTCTCCAATGAAGCCATCTCATCATCCATAGCCTCAATCCAGGAACTTGCATCTTCCATGCCCAAAGCCTCTTTCATAGATCTAGGCTCATCAGTGTTAGTAATCAAAGCAAAAGCACAACTGGAATCTAACATAGAATAACCAAACCTTTCTGGTTTCTTTCTTTCTCTCATGGATCTCCTCAAGGGCTGCGGTTGAGGTTGTTCTTCCTCTTCTTCCGAACTATTAGAGCTGCTAGAGCTCTCCTCATCATTAGACCCAACATGGTCTCTCTGTTCAGTCTTCTCAGGGGTAGGAGGCAACTGAACAACATCTTTTTCATTTTCTTTTTCATCTGGTTGTAGCACAATAGGAGAAGATGTTAGCTCTCTAAAAATAACATTTCTACTATACAACACCTTACTAGTCACGGGATCCCAAAACTTGTATCCTTTCACACCAGCACTGTATCCGATGAAAATACATTTAACAGCTTTGTTTTCCAACTTAGATCTTTTCTCCTTTGAAACATGTGGATAAGCTTCACAACCAAAAACATGAAGATGTCTAATTGAAGGCTTCTTACTAGACCACACCTCCATGGGTGTCTTACCAACAAGGGCTGATGTAGGAGATCTGTTAACCAGATAGCAAGCAGTGGCCACAGCTTTGGCCCAAAACCTTTGTTCTAAACTAGCTCCACTAAGCATACTCCTAGCCTTCTCCATCAGTGTCCTGTTCATTCTCTCTACAACTCCATTTTGCTGTGGGGTATAAGGAGTTGTCTTATGCCTCTCGATACCTTGTTCTTTAAATAACTATTCAAACTCTACTGAGTAAAACTCACCACCATTGTCAGTTCTCACACACTTAATCTTCTTACTAGTCTGATTCTCTACAAGAGCTTTAAATTCCTTGAACCGACTAAAGACTTGTGTCTTACTTTTAAGGAAATAAATCCACGTCCTTCTACTATAATCATCTATGAAAGATACAAAAAATACAAACTTGGAGATTGAAGGAACTTTTACAGGACCAAATACATCAGAATGAATAAGATCCAAAACATCAGAGAATTTGTGAGAACTAGAGTAAAACTGAACATGATTTTGTTTACCATAGACACAGTGTTCGCAGAAGTCAAACTCGAGATTGCAATCATTTAACCCCTCAACGAGATTTTTATTTTTTAGGGTTATGAGACCCTTTTCACCAATGTGGCCAAATCTCATATGCCACAACATTGTCTTTTCTGTAGGAAGCTTACCTTCCAAAGTATTTTCACTACCATCGGAACCAATAGCCACAGACTTCTTCACTGCTTGTTTAGATGGTGAGGATGAAGAACTATTACATAGAGGAATACATGCATCTAGCTAAAATGAGGTACCTCTCCTAGTACCCCTTGCAAGCACTATCAATCCTCTTATCATCTTGCATCCTTCTTTCAAAAAAACAACTTGCACACCTACATCATTCAACATACTTACAGATAATAGGTTTCGTGCCAAACCCAAAATGTGCATAACTTCGTTGATTCCCTTTGCTCGTCCATAAGGAAATTTGATAGTGACCCTTCCGCGTCCAACTATCTTTAGGTGAGAATCATCACCCAAGTACACCTTTCCACCATCGAACTCTTCATATTTTGAGAACCAGTTTCGATGAGAGGTCATGTGAAAAGATGCACCTGAGTCAACCAACCACACATCATCAGATGCTTGGGCTGCCAAAGCTGCGATGAATGCATCGCCATCTTCTTGAGATCTTTCTGAAGCTGAATATGAACCTTTCTTCTTCTTCTCTGGCTCTTTGCAGTCTTTACGGAAGTGCCCAGATTTATCACAGTTCCAACATTTTGCCTTGGACTTATTGGAAGTCTTTGACTTCCCACAGGATTTGGATATACCCTTATTGTTAGACTTATTGTCATTTTTCTTCCCTCTTTCAGTGGATCTCCCACGAATAGCAAGGGCTTCTTTTTCTGAAACGGAAGCCTTTCTCTTCATCTCCTCTGATAGCAGCGAAGACACCACATCATCCATTTTGAAGGTGACTAAAGTGCTTTCAAGAGCCATCACAAGATGGTCCCATGAATCTGGTAAAGAACACAAAAGTGTGTAGCAACGATCCTCCTCCTCTAACATGACACCAGCTGATGTCAATTGTGCAGCCAGTAGATTAAATGCATTTAAATGATCCGTTAAGGATCCACCTTCCTCCATTCATAGAGAGTACAACTTCTTCCTTAGGAACAACTTGTTCACCATAGATTTGGCCTGATACATGGCCACAAGTCTTTCCCACAAACTATTTGCAGTTTTCTCATCTAGAACATTCAGAAGGACTGCATCGGTTAAACAGAGTCTTATGAGACCCTTAGCTTTACGGTCTTTGATATCCCAATCTGCTTGAGCTATAGTTGTTGGTCTTGTAGCACTTGAAGTCACTTCCCATAGGTCATGATCTTCCAACATGTCTTCCATCTTGAGTTTCCACAACTCGAAATTAGTGCCATTAAATTTCTCCACCTCCATTCTTCCATATGATGAACTTGTCATCTCAATCTGCAAATAAGATTCAGAATGCCCTGCAAAAAACTCCCACTCAAACTTGAGATTAGCTCAAAAAACCCTACCCAACAACTAGGATCAAAAGTTGATCAAGCTCTGATACCACTTGTAAGGAAACTTAGGTGCGGAAACAACTTCCTATGCTAATCTCTATAGGAGAGTATTGTGCAAATTCTTATAAATCCTTACAATTTCATATTCGTTAACTACTTTAACAAAGATATTGCAACCACATACAATGCATACAGAAAAAATAGAGAATGACATAATGATATACCCTAGGGAAAACCTTTCGGTAAAAAACCCCAGCACTCCAAAACTTGCACAATGTATTATCTTCAACACAAAGATTACAATACACTTGCAATGCAAGTTCTTTCAAGAAATGAGAGACAAAGCCAACAAGACTTAAATTTTTGTTATATCTCTCCCATAGGAGCAACATCATATATATAGACTCCTCTGGACCCAAAAATAGGCACAACCACCAAGACCCATGCACAAAGCCACATGTACACAGTTGTTACATGCAATCCCAAGAATAGGCATCCATCCCTAGAATAGACTATGACAGCTTGTCATAGAATCCGCCAAAAATAATGGTCACAAGAGAAGTGTAAGAGAATCTATCATACCAACCTATTTTTGGCATATTCTCTTACACACACCAACCACTTCTTCTTGGGAGCCCAAATAGGCCCAAGTCATAAGATGCTCTTACACCTGTCATAGCACATTCCTTAAATAGTTCTTACGCGTCATAGGAATCCGTCATGACTATTTCAGTCATGATCTCCTTACGCATAAGATGCTGACACATCAAGTGGAGTGACACATCAACATGCCAACTAGACATGTACACTCACACTTAATTACATTATTTGCAAAAAATACATTTACAAAACAAATAATAAGAATAGGAATTATCCAAGGTTGAGACACCTTATTCCTAACAGGTGATACACCGAAAATATGGTATGAATTGTAGTATAAAGGATGAAATCAGTACATAAGCTTAGGTTTAAGAGATCACAACTTACTAAATAGGCTTGCATCAATATTTTATAGAAGGGTCTGCAATAAAGAGATGCTATGTAGGGAAAGAGAGAATTTCACAAGGCAGTAGCACTCCTATGAATTTAGACACAATCTATAACCTACAAATAGACATTCACCTCTATAATTAGGTATAAGAATGAGATAGATTGCCAGGGGTGGAAGTATACCCACAAGAGCATTCAAATTAAATCATTCATAGGCATACACATTAATTGCAAAAAGAAAGAGGGATCAAGAACCCTAAAATATCACTGAAAACATACATATACTAAATTCATTAAGAGAGAATTTAGACAAGGAAGCATAGGGACAGACAGAATTTCACAAAATACCTTTGCAATATCTAAACAATCAATGGGAGATTACAGAATGTAGAAAACCAGAGGGCAGAAAAATGTTGCAGATAACTTTCTAAGAAAGAGAACTTTCTTCTTTACAAAATGTGAACTCTGAGCTCTAAAGGCTCCAAAAATTAATTATATACATCTCCTCTATTGCACACCGGAAGGAGAAAAAATTTCATTAGGGTTACATAAATCTGCATAAAATAATCCAACCCTAAACCTGTCATGTCTGATCATAAATGCATGGAAATATCTCAACCGATCAGATATCATGATGCGTGTCCATCTCTGTACTGCATCTACTTGCGGACAAGCTGCCTTGATCCATCTACCACCCTACAACTTAGCCTTGCCATGAATGTTTGCAATTGAAGTACAGAAGTCCATAGGTGGCACCACCTTTTAATTATTTCTTCAGCGCAGGAACATCAGCATGGTACCCAAGAAATCCTAGGAGACGGCCATCAGATCCTCTAATCATCCTCCCAACTGCAACTGTCCTGAAGAATTCAATTTGAGCTACCCATTTTGTCGCAATCGACCGCTGGATCAAAACCCTAGCAAAACCCTGCAGAGATATATTTGAATTTAAATATTAACAGTTAGTAGGTCAAATTTACAACGTGGCCGTCAATCACAGTTTCTCCCAGTAGATGAACGGCCCAGATCATCCTTGTGACAGTCGTAAACCCTCTAAAAAGTCAAATGCCACCTCACCGGTTGGAAGCCAATAAAAAATGAACACCTCAACAACACATAGCACATCTGACCTATGACCCACTGAGATTCTCATCGGATGATGGTCACATGATCGCATGGGGTTGGAAGATTCCATGAGATCATGCACCCACCGTAGATCTTACTTCCCTGCCACCTCACTCAAGATACTCAGACCCACTGACAAATTCCACCTATAATACTCAACAACTAATTGAAAGCAAGTGTGTCAGCACCTCATGGCAATACGGACCCATGACAGAGCCTGAACACTTAGAAGATCAAACGGTCGTCACATGATCTCATGAGGTGAGAAGATTCTATGAGATCATAAGACAATCATAGATCTTAACTTTACCGACATCTCTATAGATCCCCTGACAATGATCCCATTGATAGGTCCCAATCATCACTTAGCTGACCAATCGAATGCGAGCACGTCTGAAAGAAAGGACCCACCTGACAGAGCCCGGAGATAAAGTAAGATCAATGATTGGCACATGATCGCATGGGCCAAGAATATTCCATGCAATCATACGACAACTGTTAGATACAAAGTTGAGACAACACATTGGGCCCTCTTTAACATGGAACCACATCACAAGCCCTCGACCAATGAAAAGTAAACACCTTGGACTACGTGGCAGTGGACCCACTGACAACTTGCAACGCTACATGAAAGGAAGATCAACAGCCATCGCTATGCCGTGATCTTAAAACACTTGCATCTTCACTATACAGAATAGTGGTGACCGTCAGATCTGATTGATACTTAGCCTTTTCAAAGACTAAAACCGCGGTGCCAAACATTAACCGCCCGCTAGATCGCTAAGTGTTAGG
This sequence comes from Chamaecyparis obtusa, assembly GCA_027943335.1. Taxonomy (NCBI): domain Eukaryota; kingdom Viridiplantae; phylum Streptophyta; class Pinopsida; order Cupressales; family Cupressaceae; genus Chamaecyparis; species Chamaecyparis obtusa. Next base: position 964,587 of record BSBK01001489.1, read on the forward strand.
GTTTTGACCGCCAGGAATAAGAGACTTGGCGAATGAAGGATTTTAAAATGCACATGGGAAATGGAGACCTTTAGTGGCTAAAAAAGGTAACGAAGAATTATAACAGGCCAAAGGGTTTTTTAGGGCTTTTTGGCTACAATGGCTATATTTATGAATTTTAAACTAGGTCATTGATGCCAGAGACAGAACAAAATGCTGTAGAGACCAGGGGAAAGATGCTAAACCCATGAAATTTTTTGGAGGTGTTCAATAGGGCTTAAAGCATGAGGATCTAGGATTAAATTTGGCCTATGACCAAAATGAATGGATATGAAATTTTGGGCAACATTTTGGTGATTTCTGCTGGATGTCAGCCTGCTAGACATTGAAACCAGTGGCCTTGACATATTCATTGGGCATGGAGTGATCATAGGACACAAAACTTGACAAAGAGACGGACCTGGAACCAGAGGGACAAAACTGTGCATAAGCACTTCTTGAAAAGTAGGAAAACTAAGCTAGAAAGCAGGGACAAAAACAAGAAACATATTTACAGGGATTTACAAGGAGGGATTAACCTCAAAGCAGGGCTTCAAGTGGAAACCATTCACTGATATAGGTAGGGCATCTCCTTCAAGAGTTGACAGCTGAAAAGCATTAGGCCCTCTGCACTCTGTAATAACAAATGGTCCACCCTAGAAGGAGTCAAACTTTGTGTGTTTTCCAGGTTTTGATCTGAATTCATCCCACTTGAGGACTACATCCCCAACTTTGAAGCTTCTAGCCCTGGCTCTCTTATCAAAACTTTTCTTTGTCTGAATCTGATGGAACTCCATATCTTTCATGGATTTGTCTCTGAGTTCCTCTAACTCCATCAGCTGAGCATACCTGATTTGTAAGGGATCTCCTTCTTCAAATAGGACATATTGAGTGGCTAAGTCCAGAGCTGGTAATTTAGTTGAAATGGACAGCTTAGCCTCTTTTCCATACACTAACATGTAAGGAGAATTCCCAATGATCTTCTTTGGAGTGATTTTGTCTAACCATAAGGCAGACTTTAATTTAGCATGCCAATCTCTTTGGTTGTCCTATAGAGTTTTCTTGATTATCCTAATCAAGTTCTTATTAGTTGATTCAACAAGACCATTACCCTAAGGGTAGTAATTTGAACTTGTATTCAGATAGATGTCATTTCTGATTGCCCATTCTAAGACTTTAAGGCCTGTGAATGCTAATGCATTATCTGATATTATGGAATCTGGAGTGCCAAATCTGTGGATTATATCATCATAAAAACTTAAGACAACACTCTCATTTGCTTCTTTTAAGGCAACTGCCTCTATCCATCTAGTGAAATAATTTGTTGCAGTGATTATCCACTTGTGTCCTACACTAGATGGAGGGTTGATCATGCCAATAAAGTCTATGCCCCATCTCATGATTGGTTGCTCTGTTCTAACTGGCTAAAGGGGCAAAGCTACTAGCCTTTCTTTTCCTACAAACCTAGCACATTTGATGCACTTTCTCACATAATCATGACTATCCTTAAAGATAGATGGCCAATAGTATCCAGCCCTCATGATTTTAAAAGCGGTAGTCCTAGGAGAAAAGTGACCTCCAGAAGGTCCATCATGAAATTCAAATAGGACTTCAGCTATCTTTTTTGAATCAATACATCTTAAAAGGACACCATTGTGATCCTTTCTGAAAAGAACTTCATCTATTAGCACAAAAGGAACTGATTGTAACCTATAATATCTCTTTTTTGCTAAATCTAGGCCTATAGGACATTGTCCTATTTTTAAGTAATGAATCATGTCAGGCAACCAACCTGATGCCTTGGCATGTTCTTCTGTAGAATGCACAACTAGAGATGCATCTGTTTGTTCTATTTTCTCTGAACTTTCATCCCCTGCCAAATGCTCACAAAGACCTCTTCCTCTAACCAGCTTGGTGGTTTGGATATCAATGTCATATTCCATTACCTTGGTAATCCAACCAGCTCTTTTTTCATTTAGGTCCTTGGAAAGAAAAAATTCTTTGACACTTGGACGAGTAACCTTCAAGTGTACCTTGCTATAGGTCAATAGATATATGAATTTTTTAAGGCTTTTTACCACAACAAGTACATGTTTCTCTACAAAGGAGTATCTTTGTTCATACTCCTCTAAACCTTTGCTGAAGAAAGCAATAGGCTACTCTAACCCTTCTGAATTTTCTTGAGTCAACATAGAAAATATAGCATCATGACCTCCATAAGCATAAAGGATAAAATCCTTACTAAAATTTGGGTTTAATAGAGCAGGGGCTTCTGTCAAGGCTTCTTTGATGGCTTGGAAATTGGCCTTTCCTTCTTTAGTCCAGCTGAAAGTTGAACTCTTCTTTAACATGGCTGTTAAAGGCTTTAATAAATCTATAATATTAGGCAAGAAACACCTAACAAAATTAATCTTTCCTATGAAAGATTGGAGACTTTTCTTATGATGTTGCAATGGTAACTCTAGAATGGCTGCAATCCTCTCTAGGTCTATTGTGATTCCTTTCTTGGATACTATATATCCCAACAATTTTCCTTCATGGACTGCAAACACACATTTCTTGGGATTAAGAGATATCCCAAACTCTCTACATCTTTCAAAGATCTTGCTCAGGTTTTTGATATGGTCTATTGCATGTTTAGAATATACAGTTATGTCATCTAAGTAGACCAGTACAAACTTGTACATGAGGCTTTTAAAGGCCATATCCATTTCCTTTTGAAATGTAGCACTTGCATTCGACAAACCAAAGGGCATCTTTTGATAAGCCATGGTTCCCCACTTGGTTGTAAATGCAATCTTATATTGATCCTCTTCATTAACTAGGATCTAATTGTATCCTAAATAGCCATCTAATAATGAAAATCTCTTGGATCCAGAGACACATTGTAATATTTGTTCCATAGAGGGTAATGGATGGCAGTCTTTTAAAGAGGCCCTGTTAAGATCCCTGAAGTCAACACATAACCTCAACTCCCCATTCTTCTTCCTTACGAGAACGAGGTTGGAAACCCAACTAGTATGTTTGATGGGGTAGATGATACCACTTTCTATTAATTTGAGCACTTCTCTATGCATAAGTGGCTCAAGCTTGGGATTAACAGGCCTTTGCTTTTGCCTCACTAGTTTGGCATTAGGCTCTAATTCAATAGTGTGCTGAGCAAGGGATGGGTTAAAACCTTTGAGGTCTTCATATTGCCATGCAAAGACATCACTGAATTATCTGAATAATTGGGTGTAAGCCTACTTTTCAACATCAGTGTTTACCCTTCCAAATTGTAAACTTTTACTTGGTTCCAACTCTAATTCAACACAATGTTCTTATTGAACTACCAGGCCAGCTTTATCCTTCTTAACTTGATCATCCTTGTTGAAGACAGTCTCTAAGGTGACAAGACCTCTATGCATCTTATTAGACTTAAGTTGTATCACTTGGTCACCATAATTTTGCAATAGTCTATCTTGGTTATGCTTTGAGAAGACATCTTCTTCAAACAAGAATTACAGAATTTGTTCATCATTGTCAAACACTTACCAATTAGTATCATTGTTAGGGATAGAGGGTCTAATAATCACTTTGATATGTTGTTGGTCTATTTCTTTTGAAATGCTATTGGGGATGTCATATTGAGATCCAATAGCAGCTAATCTATCTGCATTTTGATTTAGCTTCCTAGGGATAGCAACAATGTTGAAAGCACAAAATTCTTCAATTGCATCCCAAACTCTATGTTTGTATGCTCTCAAGGTTTCATTTTTGGTTGCACTTATCCCTCTCACTTGGCTGACTACCAAATCACTATCACCATAAACCTTTAGGGCTTTGAGCCCTCTTTTTCTAGCCCACTCCAGTCCATTCACAAGGCTTTCATATTCTGCAGTGTTGCTAGTGCAGGAGAAACTAAATCTGAAAGCTGTATAGTACCTTTCTCCTTTTGGGGACACTAGCACAACACCACCACCAGAACCATGTCTACTTCTAGCTCCATCAAAAAACAATTCCCAAACCTGATTGCTCTGATCCTCTGAATCAGTGTCTTCCTTGAGAAGACTTGGCTCTATGGATCCACTTTCTTGTATTAAATAGCTTCCCAAACCAGCATCCCAACTAACATTTTCTTGGGCTTCAAAAGAATTTTCTGATTCTAGCTCATCTAGGAAAATATCAGGGATACTTTCTATCTTAGTGTTTGCTTCTTTGATAGTTTGGAAATCACTATCATCAAATATAGGGCAACTTGCATTGATGGTATTGGATACATATGGCTCTATATGGTGTGCTACCAATGATTCTGATTTAATGGTAACCTTGGTACCATATCTTGTGTGGAAAAGCATGTGGGACCAGTCAAAAGAAAGGTAGCCTCCTATTTTGGCTGTGAACTCCCTTGATAGACATATGGCAAATAAGGTAGGGAGATCTATGATATAAATATCAAGTAGGATAGAGAAATTAGGACTAGCATGAAGGATCAGATTGGTATCCTTAGCCACACCTATAGTGTTAACTAAGGATCCATCAAGTTGTGTTACCTTCTTTTGGAGGGGTTCATATTTAAGTCCTAATTGATCAGCCACTTTCTTGGGCATTACAGTACTAGTAGCTCCACTATCTACCATACAATTATGTACTAAGGATTTTCCAATAATTAAATATACATAAAAGGGAGGTGGTTTTGAGTTCCTACCTTGCATGGGATTGGCTTTGGAGTTGCAACTTGGAGCCTCCCTTTCTTGATCGGTGTTGACCAACACTGGCTTTGTAGCTTCTTTTGTAGGCTAAGGAGCAGTCATTTTAGTCATAGCCCTTTTCAAAATCTTAGGTTGCCCTGGAATAGCCAAAGAGTCCCACATAGACATAGTAATGTTCACCTTCTTCATGTTATCTCCAATGTTGAAAGGTGCCACAATGTGTACTCTTTGTTGTGCTTTTACAATGATGGGCTCCACCTCCTTGAGAGTCTGGCCCTCTTTGTTTGTAATGATAGGAGCCGTCTTGAATGTGATAGGAGTAGCTTGTTGTATTGGCTCTGCAGATGTAGTAGCTTTAGTACCAGAGTCTACTCGCTCCATATCTTGAGCTCTTCTCTTTGACCTTGTGTTGGTAACAATGGTAGGTTCACAAATGACTCCATTGAAGTCTTGCTGCTCCCAATTGAAAAGAGCAGTCTCAGTATCTTGTGGTTCCTATTGAGGAACTGATCCACTGGAAGAAGCCTTTGATTGAGCTTGTGAGACATTTTGAACCATTAGTGCTTGGTTAATCCATCCATTTGAACATGTAGCCTGATTGTGAGGCTGATTATAAGGGAAACACCATTCATTGTCCATAGCCATATTATTTTAAATAGGAACCATGTCCCTAACTAGATTTATAGAATTGAGAGGTGCAGGATTGTATGGTTGGAATGGTCTTTGATTAAAATTTTGCCTTTGCCCTTGATACCCTCCTTAGTATGGTGGCTTATTTTGTTGATAAGATTGTCCTTGATTCTGATATTGTTGATTAGGACTTTGGCCTTGTGGCTGAAAGGGTGGTCTGATTCCTTGCCCTTGTCTCTTTAGGTTTGTGACCTCTTTAGTCAAAGTCTGCAGCAAATTTGTCATTTCTTGCTGATTGGTTTGTTGGCTATTCTTTATCTCTTGCAACTCTTGAGAAAAAAATGTTTTTAGCTCCTGACCACTTGTACTAGCCTGAGGGGCTAATATGGTGGAAATAGGGGTAAATGGGGGTACCTGTGGAGGTGCAATAGGTTGAAGGCTAGGAAAGATGGACATGGGTGGCCTTCTAGATATCATACCTGCTTGGATTAAACAATTTTCAGCCCTGACACCTGTGTCAAAAGCTTGGGGTAAGGAGGTACCACCCATAGATTGGATCATGACAAAAATTTGGCTATTCAAGCTTTGCAAGAAGTATAGGAAAGCATGATTGGCTGATGGCCTCATCGAGGCTGGAATTCTATTCCATGTTTTGAGGAATCTATTATTATAATCTGTCATTTGTTCTTGAGGGTCTCTTTTAATGGTTGTCAACTGTTCAACCAAAGACAGGTTGTCTGATTTATCCTCAAAATGTTTACTTAATGCATCCCCTAATTCATCCCATGAAGTAATGGAACCAACAGTTAAAGTTCTAAACCATTCAAGAGCTTTACCTTTTAGAGAGGCTGCTAATAATTTGGTGCCCACATCTTCTTGAGTTATATTGTGTATGCTGTAGATAGTAGTCACATCTCTTATATGCTTAAAGATAGTAGTTTGTCCTTCACCTATGAAATCAGGTAGACTCTTTAGTGCCACCAAGGGCACATCATGATGTTGAGCAAAGGCTAATGGAATCCCTTGGTTGAAAGGTGCAAAAGCAAACTATCTAGCCATTGTAGGGACTAAAACTTGCTGAGTAGCAACTGTGTGAGTTGTATTTGATGCTAGATTTGAATCTTCTTCTAGATCTCTGGTTAGAGATCTTCCTCTTCTTCTGAGATGAAAGGGCAAAGGTGTCCTCTCTGAAGTATCAGGTGGTGTAGACTATACTCTCCTTGCAGGAGATGTTCTTTGAGTTGATCTCCCTTTGTAGCCCCTTTTTAAGGGCAACTCTAAAAATTTAGTAGGCTTTGAGCTTCTAGTCTCAATATTTCTCATAAACTTTGAAGAAGTTTAGCCTGGATCTGTGAAATCAGTGGAGTCGCCAGATATACTTGATAGAAAACTTTTGAAAGTCTATATTATGCAATCAGTATATCAGAGATAACATAATCTTTTCAAAATGAACTTCTTTTATATTCAGAAATGTCATGCCCAAGGTGGGGTGTCTTTTCTGAATTTGAATTTGATCTTTGTCCCACCGCTGAACATAAATCTACTCTTAGTCCCACTGGGCGTGCCATAATTTGTTATACACTAAGTTTGCACCCTTATTTCAAGCTCTCTTGGTCTTGATAACCTAGTATAACATGGGAATTATCTCCAGGTGTGGGACCTATGCTAATTGAGATGAGACCTCCAGGTTCTAGGCTGGTTCCTCTTGGATAATCACCTTAATTTGCTTCTTGACATGAAAGTAAAACTTTCAAGGAAAAGGGATAGAAGGAATGCATGAAAGGGAAATGACTGAAAAGAAAACTGCCTACTAGGTGATACACCAAAAATATGGCATGAATTGAAGTATAAAGGATGAAATCAGTACATAAGCTTAGGTCTAGGAGATCACAACTTACTAAATAGGCTTGCATCAATATTTTATAGAAGGGTATACAATAAAGAGATGCTCTGCAGGGAAAGAGAGAATTTCACAAGGCAGTAGCACTCCTATGAATTTAGACACAATCTATAACCTACAAACAGACATTCACCTCTGAAATTGGGTATAAGAATAAGATAGGTTGCTAGGGGTGGAAGTATACCCACAAGAGCATTCAAATCAAATCATTCATAGGCATACACATTAATTGCAGAAAGAAAGAGGGATCAAGAACCCTAAAATATCACTGAAAACATACATATATTGAATTCATTAAGAGAGAATTTAGACAAGGAAGCATAGGGACAGAGAGAATGTCACAAAATACCTCTGCAATATCTAAACAATCAATGGGAGATTACAGAATGTAGAAAACCAGAGGGCAGAAAAATGTCGCAGATAACTTTCTAAGAAAGAGAACTTTCTTCTTTACAAAATGTGAACTCTAAGCTCTAAAGGCTCCAAAAATTAATTATATACATCTCCTCTATTGCACACCAACAGGAGCAAAAATCTCATTAGGGTTACATAAATCTGCATAAAATAATCCAACCCTAAACCTGTCATGTCTGATCATAAATGCATGGAAATATCTCAACCGATCATATATCATGATGCGTGTCCATCTCTGTACTACATCTGCCTGCGGACAAGCCGCCTTGATCCATCTACCACCCTGCAACTCGACCTTGCCATGAATTTTTGCAATTGAAGTACAGAAGTCCACAGGTGGCGCCACCTTTTAATTATTTCTTCAGCACAGGAACATCAGCATGGTACCTGAGAAATCCTAGGAGACTGCCATCAGATCCTCTAATCATCCTCCCAACAACAACTGCCCTAAAGAATTCAATTTGAGCTACCCATTTTGTTGCAATCGACCGCTATATCAAAACCCTAGCAAAACCCTACAGAGATATATTTGAATTTAAATATTAACGGTTAGCAGGTCGAATTTAAAATGTGACCGTCGATCACAGTTTCTCCCGGTAGATGAACGGCCTAGATCATCCTTGTGACAATTGCAAACCCTCTGAAAAGTCAAATGCCACCTCACTAGTTAGAAGCCAATAAAAAATGAACACCTTAGCAACATAAAGCACATCGGACCCACAACCCACTGAGATTCTCATCGGACAGTGGTCACATGATCGCATGGGGTTGGAAGATTCCATGAGATCATGCACCCACCGTAGATCTTACTTCCCTACCACCTCACTCAAGATACTTGGACCCACTGACAAATGCCACCTGTAATACTCAGTGACCAACCAGAAGCAAGTGCGTCAATGCCTCTTGGCAACACAGACCCACGACAGAGCCTGAACACTTGGAAGATCGAACGGTCATCACATGATCTCATGAGGTCAGAAGATTCTATGAGATCATAAGACAACCATAGATCTTAACTTTATTGACATCTCTATAGATCCCCTGACAATGGTCCCACTGACAGGTCCCAATCATCGCTTAGCCAACCAATCGAATGCGAGCATGTTCGAAAGAAAGGACCCACCTGACAGAGCCCAGAGATAAAGTAAGATCAACGGTTGGTGCATGATCGCATGGGCCAAGAATATTCCACGCGATCATATGACAATCGTTAGATCCAAAGTTGAGACAACACATTGGGCCCACTCTGACATGGAACCACATCACAAGCCCTTGACCAATGAAAAATAAACACCTCGGACTACGTGGCAGTGGACCCACTGACAACCTGCATCACTACATGAAAGGAAGATAGACGACCGTCACTATGCCGCGATCTTAAAACACTTGCATCTTTGCTATATAGAATAGTGGTGACTGTCAGATCTAATTGATACTTAGCCTTTTCAAAGACTAAAACCACGGTGCCAAACATTAACCACCTGCCAGATTATACTAGTTTTATTTAAATGTATAGGTGAAGACCTTAAAGTTTAAATATTGATAAATTAACATGTGTATGAGCTAATAATATGTTGTTTAATAGCTGTGTGTATGATCCTTTGTACCTATACAAGATTTGTGATTAAATAATATATTATCCTTCAAATATGGAAAGAAATGATAAATTAACAAATATTTTTATTCTTCCCTTATATCGTTTAGTTTCATGAAGACAATCAAGCACACTTACCTTATACCTTATGTAAATATTTGTCATTTAAATGTGAAATATCAAATTAGTTACAATCAACAAATATTAGTTCCTAATCTTGAAATAATACAAACTAACAACAACAATGATAATACAAGTGGTTAGGTCTTATGGGTTTTAAACTCCCTATCTCAATTCCCATTGTAGACACCTAAAATTCCTTTGCTAAAATAAAAATATTTTATTTTGCAGAAACCCTTGATGAGATCATTAATTAATTAATTAATTTTTGTGCCATTATTCCCTCCTATTTTAATTAAAAACATTTATTTAATAAATCCCTTCCAAAAATGTTTAAATCCAATTTGAACATCATTCCCTCAAAAATTTATTAATTATTTAATAAATTATCCCAAAACCCTTTAAATAAATAAATAATTTATTTAAAAACCTAAAAACCCTAGAAACTTCTAGAGAACCCTAAACCTATCTAAACTTTCCTAAACCCTTCCTAAACCTACTTAGAAGGTGATTCCTAACCTTCTTAGTCTAAACCCTCATCCTTTGACTTTTAGTCTAACCCCCTCATTAATGAGCCTTACATGTTCATTAATGACTCCTTACAACCTAATTAAAGCTCTTACAACCTCATAATGAAGCCTATGTCTCCTCTTTCTCCTTGGTTCCCTAGGCCCTAGTATTTCTCACACACGTGTGAGCAACCCTGAACCCTCATCCTCTTGACCTTACCTCTAACTCAACCCCAAAATAAACCTCTAACCCTTACTCTGACCCTAACTCCACTTCCTAACCAAGCCCTTCCTCAAATCCTATAAATATCCCTCTCTTCCACGAGCAAAAGACCAATTCACATAATCATATTAAGTAGTGTTGTAATGATAATTTACATCTAGATCATCATAGCTTAAATCCTAATTGTTAGATTTAGTTCATTTCTAAGCTTTCTAACTCACATCTTAGATTAGCATTAATGGATTAATCTAGTTTATTTCATTTTTTTTCATATCATTTTCATCATCTCACATCCATCATTTGGCTTAAAATCAATCTAGCATAATCATTCTTAGCTTAATCTATATTTTAGCTTCATTAGGCTCCTCGAGGCTGTAGGGGAAAATTAGGTGTTCTATACCTGATTCTGCGCCACTATGGGGTTCTCATGGTCCCTATTTGATCCTAAATATTCCTAATCTACATTAGGGACATTCTCCAAGTGTTTCAAGAGCACACCCACATCCCTAAATCGAGAGCAAACCAAACAATGATAGGGTGCTCCCATAAAGGTCCATCTGAAGTGTCTTTGCAAATTGTTTTTACTATATGCTAGGAATATAATGTTAGGCTAATGTTTGAATGTCTATGCTTATTCCGAAAAAGTTAGGTTTTCTCTTATCACACCCATCATGTATAACTAATAAAAGATTTTTTTATTAATTTTTCATGTTTAGGTGGCATTTTAGTCATTGTGCTCAAACCCCTATTTGAAAATTAAAAAATATGTCTAATTGGGAAGTTTACAAAGAGTTCCATATTGTAGATCCATATTTCAAATTTAAGGAGTTCAAAGCAAAGTTGTGAGATTTATTCAATTATGGGATTTTCGTGTACATTAGGATATTTTTATTTTATATAATTTTAAGCATGTTTAGGATAATTTCTTCTATTACTTAAAGCTTTACAACCCTCCTTTTTTCCTTCATGTATAACCAAAATCCCATGTTACATAATTTTGAACATATTATAGATACACCCACTTAACCCTAAATCTTCTACAATGTCTCATTAACCTTAATATTTTTGGAAAAATCCATGTCGCAAAAATACAAGCATGACTAGCATATGTCCTTCACTCTCATGTACTTTTACAATTTCCCTAAGCCTATCAAACTTCTACAATATCCTTTATCGTCACTTTTTTGCCAAACTCCCCATTATGGAATTCCAACATCAATAAGTCCAAATATTTGTTTAACATTAACTTTTCACAATGGTCACATCACCCCAAATATCTTCCATCTACTCCAATTTCTCACAATATCCAATAGGTCTTGAATTTATACAATGGCTAAATGCTTCCAAATTTTTATAGTTCCACTTCCACTATATTTGCTCACTTATATATGTCAACATGATATCATCCCTATCTCATTTCCCTAAGTTTTCCATTTCATAGATCTTTTGAATGGGTACCAAATTTTACAAGTTTGAAAAACATGAATGAAAATTGGCTAACTTATGGCCAATCAAAGATTTTGGTAGTTTTGAGAACTAGATCAGTAGTGCCAAAAATATTTCCTAAAATAAGAAAAACTACTAAAAAAGATCTCAAATACCTACTTGATCACTGACCACTAATTGGTAAACAATAAAAGATTTCTAAATGTTGATATCATCCACTCATGCTTACTTCACCATGACATCATGTTAACATCATAAACAATGTTTTCTAAGTGAACAAAAAGAACCAAGAAGGAAGATAAGTCACACTAAGGAGAAAGTTTGAAATAAAATTGAAAGTCAAAGTTGTTAGAGGTTTTGTGAATATTTGGAATTCTCAACAGAGTTTTGATTTCCTTAGATACCATAATTTTTGAGTGAGGAGAGAGATAAAGGCTAAGAAAGAATACCAATGTTGGATTTGTTAATGGTTTTGATAACCATTGAACCCTTGATAGAGTTTCAAGTTCCCTTGCAACCTCCAACTCCAAATGAGTAAAGGAAATTCATCTTATTATGAAGACCAAGACTTGGTAACTGATGAAAGAAATGTAAAGGAAACAAGAGGATTTTTAAGGTTTCTAGAACCTCCCATTTTTTCTTAATGGAATCCAAAGCCTCATTTTTTAAATGAACATTGGCTAAAGTAATTTTTACAAGGGCTCACTATTGGTTTTTATCACTGCAAGTTGGCTCACTGTCAGCCGGGCTAACTACCCTTATACAAAATATGTATTATAAAATATTTTACTAACATAGTGTGAAGTAATAGAATTGCATCTAACTATGCATGAAATGATTCATGATGAAAGCACAACAATCACCGTCAGCAACAGATTTGATACAAATCTCCTGCCATCATATACAACTCTTCTACAACATAGTATGTAAGGCCTTCTCTTTGTACCATATCAATACTTTACTTAACTTCCTTCTACTTACACATTGTTGCCTGATACACCAAAATAGACTCACATAATATTGCATACAATTCTTTGTTTCTAGCTCACACATGCATTCAAATACTCACCCACACAATACAAAAAATATTTATATTTATATATACATGCGATAAGGTATCCAAATAAAAAAAATTCAACCACATAACAAAATATATTACAATTACATTTAGCGTGCTACCATCAGACCTAAATCTGGGACAAATTGATAGATGTTCTCCAAGGGGCGTTCATACAAACTCTTATAGGACTCAATCAATCCTATCTTCTTAGATCCTACTCACTTCTAGGATCTCATTGGTATTAAGTGATAACTTTAAGACTCCTTGAACTCTATCCTAAGGGTTCTTTCCCTTGTGCTTAGCCTTGAAGGACAACTATCTTTTAGTTTTGTTACAATGCTTTCAAACACCTAGAAGGCTCTAAGTGTCTTTCTCTCACACATTGCCATTGTGGTTTCATGGGTACCATACTTCTTGAAAACATTAATTTTTGTCTCCATTTGAATTCATTTTGATGGATCTCAAAGCCCTTTTAAATTGGGTTCAAGGGTTACCCTTATAGAGACCTAATTAGGCCTAGTTCCTTGTAGCCCTTGACAGGGTCTTTTCCCAACTTCTTGTCAAATCCTTCCAAATAACCTACAAAACAAACTTTAGATTCAAGTACCCTTTTGGAATTTACTTTAGATTCAGGAGGTTTTAGGGCTCTCAGGCCTTCGTACACCAACTTCCTACAAAGTAGGGCTAATAGGGCTAATAGGCCTAATTTCTAGGAATTTTACTTATTTCTTGCTTGAAACCCAATCAAAAGGATTGATAATACTTCAAACTCACCAACATGCATTGAAAAATTCATATGTTGTCTGAAACCATGCTTGTTTCGTACATTCTTTCTTTCCCCTACATGCAATCATTAATTTCTTCACTATCACACCTCTAACCGGGCACACTAGTCTCACCTAAGGCATGACTTTAAAATTAGAAGCTCTAATCTTCAGGACTCCTACCTCCATTTATGTGTAGTACATTGGCTCCCCTAAAATATTCATCCAACTTTAGGAAGATTTCACGGGGGAGCCATAAAAATTGAACCTGTCCTGGACTAGACCAATAGACTCCCTAAACACTAAACAATTTATTAAGGTCACTAAACTAACTCTAAAATACTTGCACAAATAATGAAAAAGTTTTATATGTAACCTACCAACATAGATCCACAACTAATTCAAAGAGTTCAATCCATTTGATCACACTATCGCACAAGAATGCTCGGATAGCTCCTGAAAACATAATTGCAGAGCTCCTTTCCTATTCAAAAACTTCTTTACATTCTCATCTACCTCAAAATATGAGCCATTTGGTATCATAAGATACCTCCTCCACCATCTTAGGCCTTGGCATTCATTTTCCACTCCTAGAATGGAGGTGATCCAATGTTGTCGAGTTGCATGCAACATTTGCACAAAGTTGCAAATGTTGTCATGACAACTTTTGGCATCTTAATCATTTATGAGGTTACCTATATTCTAGGGACTCTAACTCCTCTAGCTTGATGAGTTATCATCATTTGTGCCTAAAAAGGCAACTTATCAACTATGCCAAGGTCTTAGACACTTTTAGGCTCATTTCCCTAATCAAGCCAAAATCAAGCATTAAGGAAACCTAACTAAACTAGGTTGTATTAGATACTAACTATCAATCCACCTAGTCACACATTTGAAAGACCTTCTAAGGTCCAAAATAAACACACTCACTGACTTGGCTAAGGTCAGTTACAAGCCAAAACATTTCAAGACTACGAGGTTAGCCTAGGTGCTCCTGCACCATTCTCCCCAAGTGAAAGCTTTCAATCCACCCTTGGATTGATTAAGTTGAGGTCAATGCCCAAATTTTTGAACTCTGACTCTTTGATCCATGTAGCATCTACATCCAATTTCCCTTGCCATTTTACCAAGTGTTCCTTATACTCTTTGGTTCTAGTCTTCTTATAAATTATGGAATCCAGTATACAGTCTGCCTTCTTGACTGGTGTAGATGGAAAATGTAGTTCATCTACATCTTGAATGACTTCAGTTAAGCTCTGATTAGGATCAGGGGTTGGTACCTTATATGGAACCAGGTCTACAACATTGAAGATAGTGGATAGTCCAATATCCTCTGGTAACTCCACCTTATAAGCATTGGCTCCATATTTTTCCAATATAGGACAGGGGCCAATCCTTTTCATCTATAATTTGTGAGGGACTCCTTTTTATAACTAAGCTTTGTTGAGATGCACCATCACTAAATCTCCAACTTTGAAGTGGACTTCCCTTCTACCTTCATCAGCCTTACTCTCAATCTTCTCAGTGTTATCTATGAGTTTCTCCCTAACTGTATCATGAACTTCTTGCATGACATAGGCAAAATCTTTAGCATATCCACTCCCTTTAACTCTATCCTTCAATTCTCTAAGTTCATAGATTCCTCTAGGGTGTATGCCATACACAATTTCAAAAGGGCTCTTACCCGTGGTCTTGTTCACAGTGTCATTGTAAGTATACTCAACCTGCCTAATTAGGTGATCCCATTATTGACCATATTCTTTAGTCAAGCATCTTAGGAGATTGCCAAGACTCATTTTTACCACCTTGGTTTGACCATCAGTCTGAGGATGGTATGAAAATCCAAAGGATAGATTGGTGCCTAACCTTTGCCATAGAGTCTTCCAAAAGTGACTCATGAACTTAGTGTCTTTGTCTAACACTGTACTCAAGGGCAGTCCATGTATCCTAACTATCTCTTTAAAGAAAAGAGAAACTATTTGGCTAGCATCATTGGTTATCTTGCCTGGCACAAAATGAGCCATCTTACTAAACCTGTCTACTATCACATAGACACTATCCATTCCTTGTCTTGTTTTAGGTAACCCAACTACAAAATCCATGCTCTAGCATTCCCACGGTCTAGTTGGAATAGGTAGTGTTGATATAGGGAAACATTAGAAGAAGTTCCCTTGGCCTTTTGGTACACAATACATCTTTCAACATATTTCCTAACGTCAACATTCATTCTTGGCCAAAAGTAAAACCTTTGAACAAGCTCTTGAGTCTTAGTGACCCCAAAATGACCACTCAATGCACCATTATGCTTTTCCTAAATTAAGTTCTCCCTTGTAGACCCTCTAGGGACACATAACTGACTTCCCTTAAATAAAAGATTACTTTGCAAGGTATAATCAGAGTACTTACTATGGAATTTATTCTTATGTTCTAGACATACCTTATAGATGTCTTCAAAGTCTTCATCATCACCATATATATCCTTGAAGTTATATATACCCATGCTCTTCAATTGTATCTCTTGGATAGTGAGAGCTCTTCTACTCAAGGCATCTTACACCTTGTTCTACAATCCCTTCTTGTGTTTAATGTTAAATGTGTATGCTTGTAGGTATTCAACCCACTTCATGTGCTTATGATTAAGTTTCTCTTGAGAGTTCAAGAAACTTAAAGCTTGCTTGTCAGAATAGACTATGAAATCTTTTGGAAGCAAATAATGCCTCCATTTCCTTAAGACCTGAACTAGACAATACATCTGAAGGTCATAAGAAGAATATTTCTTCTTAGCTTCACTCAACTTCTCTGAATAGAAAGCCATTGGTCTCCCTTCTTGGCTAAAGACAACTCCAACTGCAACATTGCTCGCATCACATTCTACTGTGAATAGTTTCTCAAAACTTGGCAAAACCAAAATAGGTTGTGTAGTAATCTTTCTCTTCAACAATTCAAAACTCATGCCAGCTTGTTCATTCCATACAAACTTAGTCTTCATACCTCCTTTTATGGTATCCAAAATGGGACCACAAATAACACTGAATTGCCTAATAAACTTCATATAGTATTGAGCAAGGCCATGAAAACTTCTTACCTCTATGGCTGTCTTTGGAGTAGGCCAATTGAGGATGGCTTCCACTTTGCTAGAGTCCATTTTCAAGTTGCTATGGGATAATACAAACCCAAGGTACACCAATTCCTGCCTCATGAATTTACATTTCTCCAAATTTATCATCAACCTTTCATCATGCAGCCTCTTAATAACAATCTCTAGGTGTTGGAGATGTTCATCCTTTGTCTTGCTATAAATTAGTATATCATCAAGATATACCACTACAAATTTTCCAATGTAGTCCTTGAGGACTTCATTCATGAGCCTCATAAATGTGGAGGGTGCATTAGAAAGGCCAAATGGCATGATAAGCCATTCATACAAACCCTCATTGGTTTTGAAGGTTGTTTTCCACTCATCTCCCTCATGAATTCTAATTTGGTGGTAACCACTCTTTAGGTCTATCTTGGTAAAGTACTTAGCTTCTCCTAAGCAATCCATTAAGTCTTCTATCCTAGGGATAGGGAACCTATACCTAATGGTTATCCTATTGATGGCCCTTGAATAAGTACATAGTCTCCAAGTTCCTCCCTTTTTAGGTGCTATGACAGTGGGTATGACACATGGGATGATGCTCTTTCTTATAAGGCCTTGGCTTAAGAGCTCTTGGATTTGTCCAGAAATTTCCTCATTTTGTTGAGGGGTCATCTTATAAGCTGCCTTATTGGGAAGGGTAGCTCCTGGTAAGAAGTCTGTCTTATGGCTTAGAGCTCTTCTAGGGGGTAATGCTAATGGTTGTCCATCACTCACAATGCCTTCATATTTCTGCAACATCTTTTTGTATCTCCTTTGGTAGCTCTGGATTTTTGGCTACTTTATCCTTGCTTACCTCATTTGGTCTTAACACTAATGCAAAGACAAATCCTTCTCCCTCTTCAAGGGATTCTAAAAATTCTTTCTCACCCACCATAAGAACATTGGGACCTATTGTCTTCACCTCTGCATCTTCTAATAGTGACTGTATCTTGAATGTCACATTATACTTTTTGAAGGAATATGAGTTCTTTACTCCATCATGCATAGCCTAGCGGTCAAATTGCCATGGTCTACCTAGGAGCAAGTGGCATGCATCCATAGGTAACACATCACATAGAACCTTGTCCTTATATCTCCCAATTGAAAATTCAACCCAAGCCTACTCATTAACTAAGACATGTTGTCCCTTATTGAGCCATGTGACCTTATAAGGACTGGTGTGGGGTATCCTCTTCATCTTCAAATTTTTGACTGCCTCCTCTGACACAATGTTGTCAGTAGACCCTGAGTCTATGATGACTCTACACACTTTACCCATCATCTTGCACTTGATCCTAAACATGGACCTCCTCTTACTTGGCTCTTCCTTGAGTGGTTCCTTAATCAGTGTTCTCCTCATCATGAGTTTCTCACCTTCCTCTGATTCTAAGGGTACCTCAGGGGGTTTCACTCCTCCACTTGTCTCTTCATGAACAAAATTAACTCTCTTATCACCTCCTTGAGAAGTACTACCCTTATCTGGACACCTATAAGTAGGGTGCCCCATTTTGTTATAATGATAATATTTCATGTTGGCAAAATAGTTGCCTCTACCTTGTCCACCACTTCTTCCTCTATTATTAGAGCCTCTTCCTCTATTGCCTATGTTAGAGCCTCCCTCTTATTTCTCAATATGCTTAACTTCTCCTTGAGTCCTTTGATCTGAACTCCTTCCACCATATCACCTTCTTTGTCCTCTACTATCTCTTCCTCTACCTCTGCCTCTTGAACTGCTATTGTCTTGTTTCTTCCTTAACTTCTCCTCTACCTTGACATCAAGCTGGTGGCATTTTTGTATAGTGTCTGGAGTCAAGAGACTCATCTCATCCTGAATATTCCACTTGAGTCCATTAAGGTATAGTGCTACCTTTACCTTCTCATCCTCTGCAACTTGAGATCTCATGCAAAGTCTTTGGAACTCCTTAGTATATGAGTTCACATCTAAGTCTTTTTTCATTATACTTTGTCTCTTCGTATGGAGTTGGATTTCATAATCCTTAGGTACATAAGCATCCCTAATTTTGGCCACCATTGCCATTGTTAGAATTTAATCTTTCCTTGGTAAATTGTGTATTTAAAGGATAAGTCAAGGTATCCTATTGTATTCGTCCTCTAGTCCAAGTGGGAGGACATGTCATGTTTGTAATTCTTTTATTAAGGAAATTAGATATTCCTCCTTATGAGGAATCCTACACTTGTCTCACACACTAGTGATATGTGGCATACATAGAAATAGGAGTTATAATGTAACTCCTTTCTCACATCTCTATTAAAAGAGATGGCTCTCCTTCTCTCTACATGAGATAATTCTTCTTCTTGAACACTATTGTATGAGCTAAGCTCTCTCTCTCTCTCTCATTGTTAGGCATTTTTGCCACATTCATTATATCACAGGGTTTTTTTATGCTTTTCCCCTTCAAAATATTGTCTCCTTTGTTGCTTTGCTCTTTGGTGAATGCTCCTAGCTTTGTGTTAATTCATGGTAAATCTTTTTACTCCTTGCTCATTGCATTAAACAATTTCTTGTCTCTCTTTATTTTGTTATTATTTTAACATGGTATCAGAGCAGGTTGGTTTAATCATGTTATGAGTGTGTAGGTAAAGAAGCTACCATATCTTGGTGTACTCCAAATTCGGAGACATTGTATAGAGAGAATTGTATCTCATTTCCTTAATAATTGAGATTTAGCTTTATTAATATTGAAGTTAGTTTGTTTGAATGTGGTGAAAGCCTTTTGGTTTGTGTAATCTCGGCAAGATTGGATTTCCAACTTAAATCCTCCTTGATTTGCGCCATCAACACCACTTAGTTAGCCTTTTCCATTTTTTTTTGTCTTAGTTTAGAAATAATTTCATTGTATATGCTTTGTCAGATTTGCATTATTTAATTAGAATCTTTTTGTTGTAGCGTAACTCCTCTTTTCATTTTATTGCACGTAGCGTAACTCCTCACTTTTTGATTGATACGTCTGTTTGTCTTAAAGCATTTTATTGCAGGTATCATTATCATTATTTACGATATAGTATATATTGAAAACGTAACTTTTTCATCATTATCGTTTGCCTTATTCCTTTTTTCAATGTTTTTTATAGACTTTCGTGCCTGGTTCATAACGTCTCTTAGCTCTCTTCCTTTTTTAAATTCTTTCGTAGGCTCTATTCTCAAAATGTTTTTCATTATTATGTTCTCAGATATATTATCATTTTTTTCCTATTAACATTTTTAACCTCTATATATTTTTCATTGCATGCATTTCCTTTGGCTCTTACAATCTTTCATTTTCTAGTTCAACATATTCTTTGCAACTGCGAGCAAATGCTTTGCATGTAA
The DNA here is from genome assembly GCA_027943335.1 of Chamaecyparis obtusa. NCBI lineage: Eukaryota > Viridiplantae > Streptophyta > Pinopsida > Cupressales > Cupressaceae > Chamaecyparis > Chamaecyparis obtusa. The sequence goes on from BSBK01001489.1 coordinate 984,405, forward strand.
ATCATATTCATTTCATATTTTCTCTGAGTCCCTTGTTTGAGCGGCTTGTCAGAGAACTTCATATTCTCGTACCCCTTATTGCATCGATCTCTCTTGTTTTTTGCACCTCTATTATGGAACGGTAGACCTAGATTTTGTGCCAAGAGTGAGTTCGATTCTTTAGTATAGCAGTAAATGATGACTGGATTTTGATTTCTTTTAACCCTGGTCTATTCCATTTTACCTTCAGCGCCCTTTCCTTCTTATCAGACCACTATCGTGTTAATCCCATTATTTTCCATCGTCATTTTATTTCTCTTGCATAACAAAATCTGAACTCCATCGCTGTGTTTATTCTTTAAGTCGCTACTCTATAACTTTATTTGTATCATTACATGCATCTGCGATAGCTTGGGAGCATTGTCCTGGCCATCGCCACCATAAGGATATAAGGGTATATATTTTGTGCAATCTGCTTACAGTTTATCCTAATGTTTCTTTGCAAGGGTCTCACCTTGAATATTAACGTTTCTTTACTATTCATTTAGACTTATTTAGAGTCCTTTTTTGCTTTGCATTTAATGGGCTATTTTTTAAGTTAGTTTTTGTATTTGAGGGCAATGTATTGCATCTAGCTACCTGCTATTATATGCAAATTATATTATAGCTATTAACACATATTTCTCTTCTGGTCTATACTTTGTGTAACAGTGGTAAGAGAACATTTTTTTTCATACTGAGATATTTACATTGCTGGTGTATATATTTACCTTTTTATTTTGTGCTGTGGCCTGTGACCAACTGCTTTATATTTTTAGAGATCTTTGTAGTTAGGCTGTGATTTCTCTTACAGGGTTTTAGGTTTCTGTAGTTAGATTCAAATCTTTTTTTATCCCAGATTACTAATCACCACCGGCTCTTTGTAGGTAAATGGGCTTCAATAGATTTAGTTTTTTTCTCATTATATTAATCGTTCAATAGATTTAGTTCCATTCTTTGGTCTGTTCATTAATACATTTGTTTTGTAGGATTGTGTTGCCTTTTCTTTGTTAACATGTTATTTAGTTTATTTCTCTCTTTGTCTCCTCTTTGCATGCTTAAGTGTATAGCTTTCTCTTTGCATGCAAGAGATTCTTGTCGTTATCTGTTAATCAATAACAACTTAACAAAGATTTGTTAACTCTTAAGTGTTCTTAGTTTCAGTTTTACCTCTGGTAGTTGTTTTTTCCTTGCATGCCTCCTTGGCGTAATCTTTTATAGCTTTCTACTATTGCATGCAAGTGTATTTAGTTTCCTTTGCATGCGTTTGATTTGAGTTTCTTTTCTAGGTTCTGTTAAGGTTTTTTTCATTTATTTATCTCTAGTTTAGGTGTTCTTTACATTAAATCTTCATATTTAACCATGACCACCCTGATGCTAGAAATAAAGTTAACTAGTGTAAATTATCATGCATGGAAAATGCACATGACCTTCATCTTTAGATTTAGACATATTTTAGATATTGCAACTAATGCCAGTTCAAAACTAGCAGCCTCTGCTCCTCAAGGTGACCAAACTACTTGGCAGACTAAAAATGAGGAAGCACTTGGTTTAATCAAGATCTCCTTAAGTCCCAAATTGTATGTCTTAATTTCTACTTGTACAGAAGCCCATCAAGCTTGGGACATCCTGAAAAATACCTATGACAGTGTAGGTGAGACTAAAAAAATCCAGCTTCAAGACCAACTTGAAGACCTCAGGTATACCGACTTCAACTTTGTTGATGATTTATTTCTCAAGTTCAATTCAATTAATGTTTTACTAACTGGTTTACAAGTTCCTCTCTCTGATTTAAGGATAATCCACATAATTATTCGTAAATGTTTTCCTAGACAGTTCCAATAGTTTATTACAAATACTTACTCTCAGTTAGCTATTCCTTCTTTAGCATCTCAATTAACTTATGTCATCTTTCAAAATATGTTGCATCAAGAGGAAGCAATATTGACTCAATTTGGCATACTTAAAACTCACAAACATGCATATGTCTCTCAAAGTCACAATAACAATAGATCTTCTAACACTAATCAAAATAACCAAAATTATCAAAGATCAAACAATACTAATAATTCTAATAATAACTCAGGCCAAAAATTTAATGATCATTACAATTCTAGGCCTTCCAATAACTATCATAATAGTAATCATTCAAATAGGCCACATTGCATCTATTGCGGTAAAGATGGTCACTAAATACATAACTATTTTAAGAAACAAAAAGATGATCAACATAATTCTCAAAATTACTCAAATGGAAAATCTAATGGAAATCAATCTCGTTCTGCTTTTACTGTTTGTTTTAATGCTTCTAAACCACTTGAATGGATTATTGATAGTGGTGCATCTCAACATGTTACTTCTCATAAGGAAGTCTTTGATTCTTTGCAACCTGATTCTATGAATATTCCTGTTTCTTTAGCTGATAATTATTGTTGTCAAGTTGAAGGAACTGGTAATGTTTTTGTTCCAAATGGTAAATTACATGATGTGCTTTATGTTCCTAATTTGAAATCTAACCTTATTTCTGTTCTGCAATTATGTCAAGATTATAAGGTTGAGTTTCATAAAAATATTTGCCATATCATTGATCCCAATATTGCTAAGATAGTTGCTAATGCTAAATTAGATGATGATAATCTCTTTAAATTTTATCAATTTGCCTCTCCTAGATATTCTTTTCTTACTACTGTTGATTTTCACATTTGGCATGAGAGGCCAGGACATTTAAATTCTGATTATATCTCATTAATGCAAAAATAAAATATGGTAGATGTGCTACCTAAGTTTACTCCTTCTAAGTTTGATTGCAATGGATGTATGAGTGGTAAAATGCATAGAGAATCTTTTCCTCATAAATCATCTTGGAGAGCTAATAATAAGTTAGTTCTCATTCATAGTGATCTTTTAGGTCCTATGGAAAATACTTCTATTTTAGGCTCTAAATATGCTTTAACTTTTGTTGATGATTATTCTTGTAGAACTTGGATTTATTTCTTACATAGTAAAGATCAAGTCCTTGATATTTTTGTTGAATTTCATGTTTTTGTGGAAAGACAAAGTGGTTGTAAAATTTAGATTCTTAGGACTAATAATGGTACTGAATATGTTAATCATGCTTTCCATTCTTATTTAAGATCTTTTGGTATCAAACATGAGCTTACTGTTCATTATACACCAAAACAAAATGGTGTGGTAGAACAGAAGCATAGAACAATAGTAGAAATGGCTAGATGTTTTTTACATGCTAGAAATATGGATTATAAATTTTGGGCTGAAGCCATGGCATATGCCACCTATATTCTTAATAGAACTCCTACTAAGGCCCTACCAAATAAAACTCCTAAATAAGCTTGGTCAGGAAGAAAACCCATTTTGTCTCATTTACGGATTTTTGGCTCCACTGCTTATGTTCACACACCTAAACAGAAAAGGAAAAAGTTAGATCCTAAATCCTCACCTCATATATTTTTTGGCTATTCTAAGAACACTAAAGGTTATAGATTTTATGATCCTCTTACTAATAAAGTTCAAATAGCTAGAGATGTTTGCATTGCTAAAAATGGTGTGCATGACTGTTCTCAAATTTCAGATTCTGATTTTAGTCACAACAACATAGTTCTTGTGGAGGACCAACCTCTGTCTCTCAACCCTATTCCTCACATTTCTGCTCCTAATGTTTCTATTCCTTCTATTTCTACTCCTAACACTAAGGATAATACTGATACTCTTCAAAAGGATAATGATGAACATAAAGATAGTAATGATACTCCTTCTAATGATTTTGTTCATTCTAGTAGTAGCAGTGATGATGATGATGATGGTAATAATCTATTTACTCCTCCTAGTAATATTTCTGTTAATTCTAGGAGAAATCTTAAATGGTTTAAATATTTACTTAATGAAGGTGATGATTACATTTCTAGAATGGGTGGACTTAAACCTAGAAGGATAAACTACTACAATTATGCTCTTATGACTTCTCTCTCTAATTCTAATGATCCTCAAACTTTTGCTCAAGCTAAAAATCAACCTCACTGGAAAATTGCTATGCAAGAAGAATATGACTCTTTGATTTCTAATAACACTTGGGATCTTGTTCCTTTACCTCATGGTAAAAATTTGGTTTCCTGTAAATGGTTATATAAAACTAAGTTAAATTCCAATAATGAAATTAGTAAATTTAAGGCTAGACTAGTTGCACGTGGTTTTTCTCAAGTTGAAGGAATAGACTATAATGAAACCTTTGCTCCTATTGCTAAAATGCCTACCATTAAAGTTGTTCTTGCTTTAGCTACAAAAATGAATTGGCCTATTCACCAAATGGATGTTAAAAGTGCTTTTTTGAATGGCGATTTGCATGAAGAAATATACATGTCTCAACCTCCTGGTTTTATTCAACAAGGTAATGAACATTTAGTATGTAAACTCAAGAAGTCTATTTAAGGGTTAAAACAATTTCCTAGAGAGTGGTATTCCAAAATTAATGCTTTGTTTATTTCTCAAGGTTTTGAAAGAAGTAAAAATGATCCTAACTTGTATATCAAGCATAGTGAAGATGACATTATTATTATCATTCTATATGTTGATGATTTGATTCTTACTTCTAGTTCTAACCATTTAATTTCTGATATTAAGTTCCAACTCAACCAAAAATTTCAAATGACAGATTTAGGATTCTTACATTATTTCTTAGGAATGCAAATTTGGAAAACCCCTAAGGGTATTTTTATCTCTCAAAGTAAATATGCTAAAGATCTTCTAGATAGATTTCATATGAATGATGCTAATCCCGTTTCAATTCCAGGTGATTTAGGAACTAAGTTAATGATAGATATGCAATCTCTACTCATAGATGCTACTCCTTATAGAGAACTTGTAGGTAGTTTAATTTATCTAACCCTCACTAGACCTAATTTATCTTTTAGTGTTGGTTTAGTTTCAAGATTCATGTCCAATCCTCATCAAACTCACTTCAAAATTGCTAAAAGAATATTACGTTACATTAAAGGTACTATTATCTTAGGATTATTTTATGATGCCAATTCTGATTTTTCTTTAAAAGGCTTTACTTATTTAGATTTAGGTGGAGACCCCATGGGAAATCTACTTTTGGGTATTGTTTTTCTCTTGGTTCAGGTTCTATATCTTGGAAAAGTAAAAAAGAACAATCTGTGTCTCTATGTTCTACCGAAGCTGAATATAAAAGTTGTACTCATGCCTCTAAAGAAGCTCTATGGCTTAGAAGAATACTTGAAGATTTGGGTCTACCTCAATAAGAACCTACACCATTGTATTGTGACAATCAAAGTGCAATAGCCTTGGCAAAGAATCCAGTTTACCAAGCAAAGTCAAAGCACATTTCTCTCCACCACCACTTCATTAGAGAGCACATTGTAGAAAAGAAAGTTTCTCCCATCCTTTGCAAAGGTGAAGATCAAGTTGCAGATATTTTGACAAAACCTCTTTCTAGAGAGAAATTTGAATTTCATTATAACAATTTGGGTTTGATACCCCTTTATGTAATTACCCAAAGTAAAGATTAAAGGGGGGTGTTAGAATTTAATCTTTCCTTGGTAAATTATGTATTTAAAGGATAAACCAAGGTATCCTATTGTATTCATCCTCTAGTCCAAGTGGGAGGACATGTCATATTTGTAATTCCTTTATTAATGAAATTATATATTCTTCCTTATGAGGAATCCTACACTTGTCTCACACACTAGTGATATGTGGCATACATAGAAATGGGAGTTACAGTGTAACTCCTTTCTCACATCTCTATTAAAAGGGATGGCTCTCCTTCTCTCTACATGAGATAATTCTTCTTCTTGAACACTATTGTATGAGCTAAGCTAAGCTCTCTCTCTCTCTCTCACATTCTAAGGCATTTTTGCCATGTTCATTATATCACGGGGGTTTTTTTTATGCTTTTCCCCCTTCAAAATATTGTCTCCTTTTTTTCTTTTCTCTTTGGTGAATGCTCCTAGCTTTGTGTTAATTCATGGTAAATCTTCTTACTCCTTTCTCATTGCATTAAACAATTTCCTGTCTCTCTTTATTTTGTTATTATTCTAATAGTCGTCCATGTAGTAATAGGTTTATTACCTTCTTTCTCTCTTTCATCTTGGAGTAATTTCCACCAAGTGAGTGCAGGGACTCTCAATCTACTCTTAGCCACTCTCACCTTTTGAGCCTCTGTGATGCCATCACACTCAAAATGGTTCTCTAGTCCTTCTATCCAATCTAGGACTACCTCTGGTTCCATCTTCCCATTGAAGATTGGAATGCCTTCTAATGCTTTCCCACTCAAGGATTTCAATGCCATCAAGAATGGTTCTTCAGCTAGGACTGGATCTAGCTCAGGGACCTCATCCTCCAAAAGGATCTCCTTTTGCTTGCCATCTATCTTGTATTTCACCTCTTCAACCTTCTCATCTACTTCATCCACCTTTTTCTCTAATTGAGCCAATCTATCTCGGAGTATTCTATTGTCCTCTTCTTGATCTTCCACTTTCTTTTCTAATTCAACATAAGTCACCATCCTTGACTCTCCTACTAATTCAGCTGGTTGAAACATTCTGATAGATGTTCTCCAAGGGGTGTTCACACAAACTCCTATAGGACTCATTCAATCCTATCTTCTTAGATCCTACTCACTTCTAGGATCTCATTGGTCTTAATTGATAACTTTAAGACTGCTTGAACTCTATCCTAAGAGTTCTTTCCCTTTTGCTTAGCCTTGAAGGACAACTATCTTTTAGTTTTGTTACAATGCTTTCAAACACCTAGAAGGCTCTAAGTTTCTTTCTCTTACAAATTTCCATTGTGGTTGCAGGGGTACCATACTTCTTGAAAATATTCATTTTTGTTTCCATTTGAATCCATTTTGATGGATCTCAAATCCCTTTTCAAACGGGTTCAAGGGTTACCCTTATAGAGACCTAATTAAGCCTAGTTCCTTGTAGCCCTTAACAGAGTCTTTTCTCAACTTCTTGTCAAATCCTTCCAAATAACCTAAAAAATAAACTTTAGATTTGATTACCCTTTTGGAAGTTACTTTAGATTCAAGAGGTTTTAGGGCTCTCAAGCCTTCGTACACTAGATTCCTACAAAGTAGGGCTAATAGGGCTAATAGGCCTAATTTCTAAGACTTTAACTGGTTTCTTGCTTGAAACCCAATCAAAAGGATTGATCATACTTCAACCTCACCAACATGCATTGAAAACTTCATATGTTGTCTGAAACCATGCTTGTTCTGTACATTCTTCCTTTCCCCTACATGCAATCATTCATTTCTTCACTATCACACCTCTAACCGGGCACACTAGTCTCATCTAGGGCATGACTTTAAAATTAGAAGCTCGAATCTTCAGGACACCTACCTTTATATATGTATAGTACATTGGCTCCCCTAAAACATTCATCCAACTTTAGGAAGATTCCATGGTTAGATTTCATGGGGGAGCTATAGAAACTCAACCTATCCTGGACTGGACCAGTAGACTCCCTAAACACTAAACAATTTATTAAGGTCACTAAACTAACTCTAAAATACTTGCACAAACAATGAAAAAGTCTTATATCTAACCTACTATATCATCTTAAAATAGAAGCACTTCCATATTAAGAGTGTTTAACCCTCCGAGTAAGTGGTTTAGGGTCATGATTGGCATCTTTGCATTCTCCCTTGTCTTCCACTTCTTCTCTGCACTTGATTTCTTCATTCTAGGTGAAATTAGGGTTAAGGTCTTAAGGAATTTCCTGATTTTCTCTCTTCCATGGCTCCATTTTCTAGGTAGGATTTAGAAATGAGACCTCCTAGTCCTTCATCATATCATTTCAAAGATTTTTTGTCTATTCCAGACATTGGGTCCTGTTCAGACATCAATTTCTAAGTTTCTAGCATCTCTGGGATCTCTGTTGCAAAACTTGACAAAGTTAGGGTCTAAGGTCAAAGTCGACCTCGACCCTGACTAGGTCAGGGTCGACCTTGACCTTGACCTCTTCTCGCTAGGATTTCAAATTCTCATTTGCCGGTAATTTAGCTTTTGGGATAATTATTTCCTGCCTCCGGGTCGGCTGTTTCAGGTTCTGAAATGGTAAATCCTTTAATTATATTTAATCAAGGTATATTTTCTAAAGGTGAGGACCTAATTGGGATTTAATTCTCCAAGGTGGCCCATCTAGAGGAGTGTGCCCTAGATCACTATAAAAGGAGGCCTTCCTCTCTCATTTTCTCCATCAAGTTTTGTGATCAAGCACTTGAGCTCTCAAGGTGATCAAGTAAGCATTCCATTCAAGCATTCAAGTCCTCTTCTCCATCCAAGTTCTCCATTGAAGATCAAGGATTCAAGCATTCAAGCCATTGAAGGGATTTGGTTCAAGCATTCAAGATTCATCATTCAAACCCTAGATCTAGCCATCATGATGGTGTGATCTTCCTTCAAGATCCTTTGTTCATCTTCAAGATCCATTTCATTCTTCCCTCAAGGTGGATTCCAAGCATACAATCATGGAGGTTTGATTTACATTTATTGTTGTGTTCAAGCTTTCATATCAATATACTTGTTTACATTTCAAATACAATTGCATATCTATTGAATTGCATAGCTTCATTGTTAGATCCTTTTCTACTACTTGCTAGCATTCTCCATTTCAATTTCAATATTAAGGTTGATTCTAAACCAGGGTTTGACCAAGGCAAACCCCCCAAACAAACAAACAAAACCATTTTTTCTTGCAGGTACAGGTGTGGAATCTTGGATCTAAGAGCGAATTCAGATACCCTTTTCGAAAAACTTTCAGGATTTGCGAACAGAATCAGAATCGAACTTCAGAATGAAAATGTGGTCTTTGACCTTTTAAAAGGTCAAAGTCGACCTATGTGAATTTGGAGAAAAGATTTCTGAGTTTTGTAGATCTCGCAGTTTTGGTTCAAGATCATAGAAATCAACTATTTTTGTGATCGTTTGATAGGGTTTTCAGCTGATTCTTTTTTGGAGGTAAGTACCTTTATTTCTTAGTTTCAATATTAGTCATCTACATTTACTTTCCATATCAATACAATTCAAATGTAAGTGTGAAATATTGGTTTTGGGGTCTCTCTTATGTGCAAACCATTGTTCTAGGACCCCATCCATATTTTATCCTCTACATTTTGGTGAACCCGCGATAGACAACTCTTTCTTTTTGGTGTTAGATCATTTGTTTTCTTTCCTTAAGATTAGATTTCTTTTATGCCCTTGCATTTACATTTCAAAAATTCAAAAAAAATAATTTGCAAAATTTCTTTAAAAATACAAAAATATTTACATTTTCATGCTTTTAGTATTCAACATGTATGATTCTTGTTTTGAGTACTTTGATGAGGCTTTTGTTGTTCAAGATGATAGATCCTTTAATGAAGTACATGGAAGTGAGGATGAAAATTGTTCGAATGAGATCTCCATTGATCCTATTCCTATTTCATCTTCCTCTACAACCTCTTCAATTGACCTTTACAAAGATGAGTTAGGGATTGATGTTAATTCTTCTCCTAATCTATGCCTTTTCTATGAGCGTACTTTAGAATACAATTTACCTTCTTTCCCCTTTAGGGATCAAGCTTTAATAACCTATGGTACTCCTACAATGTGCTTAATGGATAGGGATGATAATCCTCCTATTTGGGATGAACCTTTGGATTTTGATGTTGATTACTCCCTTCCCCATGAAACCATTATGGATAATCCTCCTATTTGGGATCAATACATTGATTTATCTCCTCCTTGTGAAGAATTATTAACACAAGAGGATGACATATTCTCTAAAACACACTTCCATTATGCGAAAGAAGATGAAATTATAGATCCCTCACCGCCATTTGGGATTTCTTCTACTGATAAGGCATTAACAGAGAAAGATATGAATTCCCTTAATGCTCTTCCTCTTAGTGGTGATCTTATGGAAAATCACGATCCTATCTTACAACCTTCTTACTATAATATTACTTATATCTATCCAAATCCTTTTCCAACTGTGGTTCCAAGTGTTCCTCCGATGGTGTCTTCCATTCATATCACTTCCTACACTTTTACTAGTGTTCCTAATCTTCCTAATCCTAATCCTATCTTTCCTAATCCGATTCCTAATTCTCCATCTGCTATTCCTAGTTCTTCCCACACTTATGTTGAGGTTAAAACTATGGTTCATTATGTGCAAAGATTCTTCAAAGTACCTTCTCCTTATTATTCGATCCATAAAGATAAAAGAAAAGAAATTTCTCCTTTGAGATTTCTTCATAATTTTACCCCTCACTCTCTTCTCTCCTCTAGACTGGGGGGCAAGAAGTATATTTATTCCTATATTTTAGAATCCATTATGGGCTTAATTGGTTATGTTTTCATGGTTTGTATTATGATATTTTTTTATCTATTGCTCTCTTCTATTATTCAAGATATCTTTTCTAGGACATGTGTTTTTCAAAGATATCCCTTGCCTTTCATCCACAGGGGGCAAGGTTCTGTCTTCTCTCTCTTTGTCTAGGGAATTTATTTCCTTAGCTTAGTGGTATTTGTTTATATTGAAATATAATTTCATCATATTGACAGATGTTTTGACTATGGATAACTTTCTTATATGAGAATTTGTTGTCCTAGGTCGTCACTTCTTCTCTATGTTGCAAATTATGTTCTTTATAAACTCTCACCCTTGCTTTCATGTTAGAGTTGTTTCCTTCATTCCAAAGATTCCTCTTCCTCTTGTTTGTGGGGGGCTTGATGATTGAATCTTTTTTCTTTCCTTTTGAAAGAAGCTATCTTATCTAAACGCACTCCTCTTTGGTGGGGGTCTTGGTGATAAGATCTTTTTCCTTGAGGATCCTTTTCCATAAGTGACATATCCTTTTCATGATTATCTATACTCTTGGATGTAGGGGTCAATATCTCTTGCTAAGGATATACTATACATTGTTGTAAACAAGATATATCCTTGCTTTGTGAAGTAGGTATCCTCTTTCATCTTTGTTGCAGAAGCAAGAGCAACATGATCAAATCACTAGAAATAATAATCAAAGATGAAAGATAATAGAATAACCATCAACCAATGAAGGGATGCCCCACACATGGGACATGGGGCACGAACCTATCGGTCCCTCAACCCGTAAATGCCATAGAGGGGGGAATTGGAACTTGGGATTTGAATGAAAGACTAGAAGGTTGAAAGAGATGGGGATGAAGAGGTTATGATGCCCCAGCGAAGATCAAAGGATCAGGCCTCAAAAGGTCATCCAACTGTGTGGAAAAAGGAGAAAGGGTCAAGGTGAATGTGGATTTCGGTTTGGATCCCGAAATGAAGAGAAAATGATGTGACATGAAAGACCAAAAATGAAAGAGATGATCAAGAAGAATCAGAAAATGAGCACAGTTGACCAACTAGTCCATAGATGATAAAAAGAAGAGCTCTCTCCATATGCAAGATGAAAAAAAACTAAACTATGATGAACCTAAGAATGCAAGCTACTATGAAAGTGGTTTATGTTATTGTTATGCTAGGAGATAAACACCTAAAAATGGTCACCTAGACTATTAGCCCCTTTTGCTAAATCATAAATTGCTTATTCTTGATCAAATCCTTGTGCTATCATTTATTCAATTATTTTCTATGGGCTAACCATTTTATCCTAAGTTTTTATTTATTTAAAAGGAATATTTCCTCCCCTTTTAATAAATAAAAAGCCCACCTTTTCTTCTTATCCTATGTTGCACAAATAAAGCATTTAATTCTTATTTATAAAGAAAAATAAAAATAAAATAAAAGAAAAAATACTTTTTGTCTCACATGGACATAAATTAAATGCTCAACATAAAGTAAATGCTTCTAATTTTCTTATTGGAGGATATTTGTGCACAAGGATCAAGCTTCTTTTTTTCTCCACCGTTGATTAAATCTTTTGCCTCTTAATCTCCATGGCCCATTCCTTTTTCATTCCCTATAAAAGGAGAGCTCTCTTCCTCATTTGCACACACAATTTTTATGTTATTGTTATGCTACAGGTTTTCTAGGTCATCTTGGAGCTTTTGGAGATATTCTTGCATCTAGGGTTTGAAGATTTGGAGCATTGTTGGCATTCATCTTGGATCTTCATCAACACTCTATCTTCTTGTCTTCATTCTTGCATCATCATGGCTTTCTTGCTTCATAGTTAGATTTCATTTCTTGCATCTTTCATTTTCATAGCTTAGCTTGCATTGTACTTTCATTTCCATAGCTTAGCTTGCATCTTCATTCTTAGCTAGCTTGCATTGCATTGCATTTCATTTGATTCTTGGGGATATTGACATTCTTGCCCTTGTCTTCATTGAATCTCCCATTGCATGGTTTACTAGCAAGGTTATTGGCTAAATAGCTCTAGCTGAGAGCATTCTTAAAACCCTTGCACTCCATGCCTAGGGAGCTATGGATCGATTTGTGAGGCCTCATTCTTGAGTTCCCTTGCATGTAATGATTCATAGAAGTGTGGTCACATTTTCACCATACAGGTATCCTCTTTCATCTTTGTTCCTACACTTGGGGGGCAAGGATGCCTTCTCCTTCTTTTTTGTTTTCACACATGAAGTAATAAATACAGATTGTGAGTTTTATAGAAGTGCTTTAGCCTCAGGGGCTTGGTATGATTTTCTATCTTAGTCAAATCTATGCATTGTATTTCATGCACATATTCATGCTATGGTTTTGATCAAGAGGCTCCAATCTTAGCATTATCAACATGCAGTAATAAATATAGGTTGTGAGTTTGATAGAAGTACTTTAGCCTCAGGGGCTTGGTATGATTTTCTATCTTAGTCAAATCTATGCATTGTTATTTCATACTTGTTCATGCTAGGGTTTTGGTTTTGAGATTTTGATCTTAGCATTGCCAGCTTTTCACACATGGAGTAGCACATACGGATTGTGAATTTGATAGAAGTACTTTAGCCTCAGGGGCTTGGTATGATTTTCTATCTTTTTCAAATCTATGCATTGTTATTTCATGCATATCCTTATGATATTCTCTTCTTTTCTTTCTAGGGATTCACCTCTTTCCTTGGCAAAGCAATATTTATCTACTATGTGATATCCAATCATACATGAAAATTATGGTTTCCATTAAGAACCTATGTCCTTGATAGGAACCTTATTCATTGTTTGACATTAGGTTTCCATGGTCGATACATCTCTCACCTTGGAAATTGAATAGTGTGCTATCCCTCATCAAGGATTATTTTCTTTTCACTTCTTGCATGATATCTCTTTACATTTGTCTCTTCCATGGCCTCATAGGAGCTGTGACCTTCTTGGCTTGGACTGGGAGTTGTCTATGGATATTGTCTTGATGCTAAAGAAGGCTTTATCCTTGTTCTTTTTCTTTCCTTAACATGACAAAATAGTATGTTTTTGCCATCTTAAGGAGGGGGGCATATATAGGGTCTCCCTTGTACTATAGTTTTTTATTTTTACATGCTAAATCTTGGAAGGTAATGCACATAAGTTGCTAAATCCTAAAAAGACACACATTCATATGCTAAATCTTCCGAAGGTAATGCACATAAGTTGCTAAATCCTAAGGAGACACACATTTTTCAAAATATTTCAAATATGCTAAATCTCAGAAGGTAACACACATAAGTTGCTAAATCTTGAAAAGACACACATTCATATGCTAAATCTTCTGAAGGTAACACACATAAGTTGCTAAATCTTGAGAAGACATGCATTTCATATTCATAGTGATACAAGAAGGTGGATCTATGGGTATTCCAGAAGCCATCAAAAGACACATTACAATTGCAAGCATAGTTTATGGATATACCTATTGGGCTCTCCCTCCAGGGTGATTCATGGTAAGGTAGGCATCTTAGCAGGCGAGGTAATCACTTTCTCTTTCCTCTCTTTTCACTTTCATGCTAGTAGGAATGGATCATGAAGCTATGTTGTCTATAGTGTTTCTCTTGTCTTTCTTATGTAATCATTTATGCTTTTATGATAGCTTTCCAAATATGATATTAGTATGAGGAATATTTCTTAGTGAGGTTTCTTATGCTAATTGATTTGGGTTGTTTAGTGCTAACCCTTGTTCTTTTGGTTTTATTGTTTCACACCCTCATGCATGTATGTCAAGTTAGAATCCTTAGTCTAGGGGTTTGTGTCCTTAACTAAGTGATTATTTTATCTCGTTGTGAATCCACTAGGATCTTCTCTTTCTTCTCCTTTACCAAGAGTTTGCCTTGAGTCCATACTCTTGCTAAAGTGGGGGCTTAATGTAGCATCTTAAAATGGAAGCACTTCCATGTTAAGAGCATTTAGCCCTCTGAGTAAGTGGTTTAGGGTCATGATTGGCATCTTTGCATTCTCCCTTGTCTTCCACTTCTTCTCTGCACTTGATTTCTTCATTCTAGGTGAAATTAGGGTTAAGGTCTTAAGGAATTTCCTGATTTTCTCTCTTCCATGGCTCCATTTTCTAGGTAGGATTCAGAAATGAGACCTCCTAGTCCTTCATCATATCATTCTGAGGATTTTCTATCTATTCTAGACATTGGGTCCTGTTCAGACATCAATTTCTAAGTTTCTAGCATCTCTGGGATCTTTGTTGTAGAACCTGACAAAGTTAGGGTTTGAGGTCAAAGTTGACCTCGACCCTAACTAGGTCAGGGTTGAACTTGACCTTGACCTCTTCCTACCAGGATTTCAAATTCTCATTTGCCGGTAATTTAGCTTTTGGGATAATTATTTCCCGCCTCCAGGTCGGCTGTTTCAAGTTCTGAAATGGTAAATCCTTTAATTATATTTAATCAAGGTATATTTTCTAAAGGTGAGGACCTAATTGGGATTTAATTCTCCAAGGTGGCCCATCTAGAGGAGTGTGCCCTAGATCACTATAAAAGGAGGCCTTCCTCTCTCATTTTCTCCATCAAGTTTTGTGATCAAGCACTCGAGCTCTCAAGGTGATCAAGTAAGCATTCCATTCAAGCATTCAAGTCCTCTTCTCCATCCAAGTTCTCCATTTAAGATCAAGGATTCAAGCATTCAAGCCATTTAAGGGATTTGGTTCAAGCATTCAAGATTCATCATTCAAACCCTAGATCTAGCCATCATGATGGTGTGATCTTCCTTCAAGATCCTTTGTTCATCTTCAAGATCCATTTCATTCTTCCCTCAAGGTGGATTCCAAGCATGCAATCATGGAGGTTTGATTTACATTTATTGTTGTGTTCAAGCTTTCATATCAATATACTTGTTTACAATTCAAATACAATTGCATATCTATTGAATTGCATAGCTTCATTGTTAGATCCTTTTCTACTACTTGCTAGCATTCTCCATTTCAATTTCAATATTAAGGTTGATTCCAAACTGAGGTTTGACCAAGGCAAACCCCCCCAAAAAACAAACAAAACCATTTTTCCTTGTAGGTACAGGTGTGGAATCTCGAATCTAAGAGCGAATTCAGATACCCTTTTCAGCAAACTTTCAGGATCTACGAACAGAATCAAAATCGGACTTCAGAATAAAAATGTGGTCTTTGACCTTTTAAAAGGTCAAAGTCAACCTGTGTGAATTTGGAGAAAAGATTTCTGGGTTTTGTAGATCTCGTAGTTTCGGTTCACAATTGTGAAAATCAACTATTTTTGAGATCATTTGATAGGGTTTTCAGCCAATTCTTTTTTGGAGGTAAGTACCTTTATTTCTTAATTTCAATATTAGTCATCTACATTTACTTTCCATATCAATACAATTCAAATGTAAGTGTGAAATATTGGTTTTGGGGTCTCTCTTATGTGCAAACCATTGTTCTAGGACCCCATCCATATTTTATCCTCTACACCTACCAACACAGATCCGTAACTAATTCAAAGAGTTCAATCCATTTGATCACACTGTCACATAAGAATTCTTAGATATCTCCTGAAAACATAATTGTAGAGCTCCTTTTCTATTCAAAAACTTCTTTACATTCTCATCTACCTCGAAATATGAGCCATTTTGGTATCATAAGATACCTCCTCCACCATTTTAGGCCTTGGAATTCATTTCCCACTCCTATAATGGAGGGGATCCAATATTGTCGAGTTGCATGCAACATTTGCACAAAGTTGCAAATGTTGTCATGACAACTTTTGGCATCTTAATCATTTATGAGGTTACCTATATTCTAGGGCCTCTAACTCCTCTAGCTCGATGATTTATCATCATTTGTGCCTAAAAAGGCATCTTATCAACTATGCCAAGGTCTTAGACACTTTTAGGCTCATTTCTCTAATCAAGCCAAAATTAAGCATTACAAAAACCTAACTAAACTAGGTTGGATTAGATACTAACTATCAATCCACCTAGTCACACACTTGAAAGACCTTCTAAGGTCCAAAATAAACACACTCACTAACTTGGCTAAGGTCAGTTACAAGCCAAAACATTTCAAGACTAGGAGGTTAGCCTAGGTGCTCCTGCACCACAAACTTAAGAGTTATTTACAACACATTATCATAGGACCTAAATATAGGTCACACTTAAGATACATACACCTCATATCATATTTACCAAAAGATTATGGAATTTTCAGAACACTAAAACCAAGTCCATAACTTGATCAACAAAATATTTGAACCAACCGATAGATATGAATTGATGAAGCCTATCTAGAACATGATACAATCACTATAACAAAAATTTGGATGAACTGTAAGAATGTCCAAGTAGTAGGAACACCTAGACAAAGTAAGCACAACAGTCAATAGGTATCGATAGAAAATTCAACCAACTACACTCACTGAAACATACAGATGTACTATAAGATGTATTCCATTCGTAGAAACAAGTACACCTAACACCATACATCAAAATTGCATATACTGAACATGTTTTGTAAATGTAACTGAATCCTTGATATCACACTAACAACATACTGACAACCATGAACATTCAACTGATATTGCTAAGAAATAATCAATACTGCCAAGCAACCAATATGGAGGTTTTGACATCAATGACAACAATTTCGATGACATCTCAATATGTCTAACAATCTCCCCCTTTGGCATTGATGGAAAAATAGTAAAAATATAGAAACTTTAAAACATCCAAGAACTCCCCCTGAGTAGATACTTCATTAATGTTTTTGTCTTCCTCTTTCTCTCCCCCTTTTTGCCACAATGGCAAAGGGCCAAAAACCTAAACTTAGAAAATTCAAACAAATATCAAAATTTTCATAGTAAAACCCTTTGTGTACCTTTCTTTAATGATCGAAAGCTTCTTCTTCCAATCAACAACAACAACACGCATGCGAGCACACAAACTATCATGCTCCACTAACATGTCAAAAAATGAAATCCAGTTTGGAGATTGAAACCTACTAATCCAAATTCAAAATTTAGAGTACAATACTTGGTGTGAGATGTTACATGTGGTATTGTAAATTACAAATAGAGTAATTTCTAGATCACAAATTACGCAAGCCAAAAACTGGTTTCCATTTCAGATAAAACCTCAAGTTTATACAATTTATGAAGGATATGAAGTGTCACCAAAATCCCTTCGAAATGAAATGAACAATCCACATAATGTTTATTATAAAATAATAATTAAAAACCAAAACTTCAAAAAATAATAAAATTAAAAAAAAAAAACTATTTCAAAATTTATGCCTACTTGTAGAAGGCATAACTTTCTACACCTAGCTCGAAAATTCATGTTGTTTACATTGTTGGAAAGATAATCCAATTATCTAGAGGAAAATTTGAGGAGGCATGAATCCTGGGAGGAAGATGAGCCCAAAAATGCTCCAAAGACCTCTGAAACTGCAAATTACTAAAACATAGCAAAATACTGAAAAACCAGATTTTGATATACACATCAACCAGCCTCCTTTGAATCATCAACAATCTTGTTCTGATCACCTACATTCATAATTCTCTGCATCAGTAAGGATACTAGAGACATTCTCCAATCAAACTTTGACCAAGTCCTTCACCAACCAGAATGTCTTCACCAAATCTTTTCTTTGTCTCTATAACTACAATATTTCTCCTTGTAACCATCTAACTCTTATCATCTATTTTCCTTCTCTACACATCAACCAGCCTACTCTGAATCATCAAAAATCCTTTTCTGATCACCTACATTCATAATTCTTTGCATCAACAAGGATACTAGAGACATTCTCCAACCAAACTTTGACCAAGTCCTTTACCAACTAGAATGTCTTCATGAAATCTTCACTTTATCTCTATAACTACAATATTTCTCCTTGTAACCATCCAACTCTTATCATCTATTTTACTTCTCTATCCTTGAAATAATCATACATCTTTCCCAACTCATTCAATTTTTCCTCAATAGCTTCAAGTCCACCTCTAAAGTTGTTAATAATAGTAGGCCACCAAAGACAATACCTGTACATACCTGTACATATCTGACATTTCTTTTATACATTCCTTGGTCTCACTGATTAATTTGATAACCTTTATTTTACATTGGCACACTTCTTATTAATAGACTCCTTGAAATTTCACCAATTAGCTCCACCCTGTAACAATATGCTCTCAATATCTCTAACCAACTCAATTGGTAGCATACTAGACACACTAGAAACAATGATCTTCTTACCGATCAAGTGATCATTCAACAATTCCCCTATCTCTATATTCATCAGAGAGAAACATGACCAAAATTTACCAGCTAAATCAAATGCACCATCTTCTAATAAAAACTAAATCACATTAGAATCCACACAGTCAAATTCTGATGGAGAAACCACATGTTTCTCAATGTCTTCTTCTTCTTCTTTTTTCTCTACTTCTTTCTTTTCCATAGGATCTTCTTCTTCATCCTTTGAGATAGTAACGATTTCCTTTCCTTTAACACTAGTCTTTCTCCTTTTAGGTTATGGAGGGGAACCACCGATAGCAACATCTATACTTTTTTTACCAGAGGAGGAACCATCATCACCATGACACATTGGCTCATCACCAATGTAGTGTTACTATAACTGATGGTGATGGTGATGAAGACTAACTAAGATTAAAGGTATAAATGATTGTAGAAAGATTAGATCAGTTATTATCTTGTTATTGATGTCAATCAATTGGTATCTAATTTATATTGTGTTTCTATATCATTTAGAGTATGATATAAGTTGAATGAGTTAAGAAGAAGAAGAAGTTAGATTTTGTGAAGATGAAGAACTTAATTGGTGACTAATATAGATAAAAAAATGCTAAGATTATGTTGATATAATTATTTTCTACCTAACATATGATTATATCAAGTCAGTAAAGAATGATAAAGAAGATTAATCAAATCGGTAAGTAAAACTGTTTTGGCTACCAAGCATAATATGTCATTTGGTAAAGAGAAAATGTCATTTGGTTAAAAGGAAACTAAGTTACGATAAAGGAAAAGGAACTTACAACACTGAGCAGAAGGTTTCAGTCACCGAGTGAAGTTAACCAAAATTCAGATGAAGAAAAGAAGTTAGTCATTGAGAGAGGAACAAAAATTAAATATGTAGATCAAAATAACATTTAACGTTGAGTTATGATGAGCTGGAAGATTTTAATGATGAGGAAGACTTAGTTGGAGAGATCTACGATAAGGAAAATTCATGATGATGATCTATGGTACAGATCTAAGCGGCAAAAAGAGAAGGAACAAGTTTCAAGAAAGTTCAAGTTCTAAGGCAATGATAAAACATTTTACCAAGATCTATATTCATTGAAATAGTTTGTGAAGTTGATCGAACAATTTAAATTAATAAAAAATAAAAATGATAAAGGGGATTATGTGGAAAATAAAAGTCTATACAAAGGATGAATTTGTATGAATAAACGGATGGAAAATTGAAGGGTTGAAGAGTCACTGACTGATGCATCAAAGAAGGAAAATGTTGAATTTCGAGTCAAAAAGCTGAGTTTGATGAAGTATTGAAGCTAGTGGAAAGTGAAGGATTGAAGTGAAGAAGAAGAGCACACAAAGGGTCTGATTATGAAAAGGATAGTTGTAGATTTATAAGTCAATTTATTTATTGTTGCTTATTAACATTTATAACAGAGAAATCTCTTAACCGAGTGGACTTAATAGTCTCATTGTAAAATCCTTGCAAAAGGTAACATTCTAAAGAGTGTTTGAAGACCTTTAACTAGGCCACTCCTAACAGGGTGAAGATCATAACAGATCTAAGGAAAATCCCTTAATTGGGTCACACTTAGTAGTGTGCATTGTAATCTTTAACATGATTGACTTTTAACTGAGCATACTTCAGAAGAGTATTCTTTAGTGGGTGACAATTCCCACAATAGTTTTTCCCAAAGCTGGGTTTCCATGTTAAATATTGGTGTTATATGTGTTGAATGATCTATGTGTTTGTTATTGCTATTTGCAAAAGTTAATTTACTATTGTCAATAAATAGTGAAGTGTGTCTGACTGAGTTTACACCGAGTTTAATCATATAAAGTTTTTAAGGTACAAAGAATCAAGGATTAATGATTCGCCCCCTTTGTAATCCAACAATTGGTATCAGAGCTAAGTACTCTAAAGGCATAAGTTTGAAAGAAATGAGTAAAAGATTTGAAGATGTATAGGAGAGAAGTACTTAAGTTGAACAAGGAAAGTTTCTCAACATGGCAAAGAAGGATGAGGTTATACCTATTTGGAATTGGAGATTCTGCACTTAATCTTTTGGATAATGACCACACTCCACTACCTCCTGGACCTATGATAGTTGATCAGATGAGAGAAAAGAAGGAACACAACTCGATAATGATTGAAATTTCTTCCTCTCTGAGTGAAATTGAATTCAATTACATTAAGGATTGTATTACTGCAAAAGAGATGTGGGATAAGCTTGCACTTGTTTATGGAGGTGATCTGCATGTACAAAAGCTAAGGTTTACAGTCTCAAAGGAAAATTTAATGAGATGAGAATGAAAGATGAAGAGAACATTGCTCAATATAGTTTCAAAATCAAGGAAGTGGTTAGTGCCATCAAAGGTGTTGGTTGATCATTAACTGGTGAAGAAGTGGTAAGTAAAATTTTGAGATCTCTTTCATCCAAATATGCTATTCAGGCATCTGTTATTCAGGAACTGAGATCCATAATGAATAACAATGTTACTCTTGATGCCTTGATCATTAATATGATTGCATTTAAACTTAGTAATTATGATAATAGTCTATCGACTATTGAAACAACTTTTAATTCATCTCTTACCATTCGAAGTTCAAGAAGATAAAGAGATAATCACAATAGTTCATGTGGAAGTGATTATGATAGTATCCTAACTAAAGAGAAAGAAAAAGAAGAGTTGGAAGTACTGTTGGCTAAGAGGCTACCAAGAGGTAAAGGAAAGTATAAAGGTAGACTTCCTTTAAAATGTTTTAATTGCAACAAGATTGGTTACATTGCATTTAGATGTCCTAATAATGACATGAATGATAAAAGTTACAAGAAGGAGAACCGATACCAAATATTTAGAGACTACAAGGAAAAAGGAAAGAAATCATGCTACCTAGTCGAGGAAGGAGTAACTGATGATGAATTTGATGATACAGAAGAAATTTTTGAAGTTGTCCATGTTTCTATGAAGGATGATTCAGAAGAAGAGAGGTATGAAGATGAAAAAACCCTTATTTATCATGTTAGAAAAAATGACCCTTGGATAATTGATAGTGGTTGTTCACATCATATGACTGGTGACATTGATAAGTTTGAGAACCTAGAAGAGTATGATGGAGGATTTGTTAGATTTGGCAATGATGCTCCATGTTCTGTAAAAGGAAAAGGACCCATTTTTCTAAATGGAAAGTTCGGATGTGATAATGCTTATTGGGTTCAAGGACTAAACTACAAATTTTTGAGTGTTGCAAAATTGAACAACACTAGCCACTGACTGGAGTTTCAATATAGAAAAGTGAAGATTTATGGTGTTGATAGAGATTTGATTGGAACTAGTGGACAATAAAAAGGTAATCTATTATATCTTGATACTACTACAAAGATTTTTTTATTTGTTAAAGTTGAGGATGTTTGGTTGTGGCATAAAAGACTCTCTCATGTAAATTTTGTAGGATTTGAGAGATACAAATCCACAGAACGCCAAGAATACCTACATGCAAATAACCTATTACAGGAGAGAAGCTGAAAGAAGCAAAAGGCAAAATTCAGAAGTTACTCAAAATGTGAGAGCAAAATTATGATCCAAGTTATTGAAAAAAGAATTACAAGGTTCAACTTATAAAGGTGAACAAAACCCTAAAGCCTAAAAAAGCTAGGTTGCACATTAATAATTAATAAAATAATTAATTATTAATGCACCTAAGAGAAAGCTTAGGCACTAAAGAGTAATAACTTAACTAATTCAATCAATATAATTTAATTAGTAAGTAAACTAAATATTACTCTAACACCCCCCCTTAAGCTAAGCGCAGGGGGTAAGCTAACCTATCATAGCTATGAAAGCAGAAAATGGGTCCCGGCAACAAGGCTTGATCAGGTACCCAATACAAGGAAATCTCTGTAAACCAGAGGTAAAGGAGAAAACCCAGTGGGAAAAACCCCTCTCCAAAAAGAGATAGAAAAAAGAAGAAAAAGAAATGGCTCAAGAGATTCTCTCAAAACCATAAGTACAACCAGCCCCCCCATGAGAGAGGGAAGAGACACCAAAGCCCCCCCAGAATGATGGAACCCCTGTGGAAATGATCGAACCAATGAAACTCCAATGCAGAAGAAATGAAGGCTGAAACAAGGAAACCCTTGAATGAGAGGTGAAACTAGAAGGCCTAACTGATGCTCAAAGGAGAAAACATCAGGATCTTGAAAGGGAATCCCCAATGTAGGTGGTGTGATAGGTGTGTTGAAACTGTCATGAAAGAGGAGATGAATGTCCTCTGTAGAATCCTCAACAAGTGCACCTAGTGGCTCGATGAATGGAGCTAGAGAGTCAAGCAGTGCTGAAGAAGAGTCATGCTGAAGAGAGGAAACCTCAACAAGATGTGGTGAGGCAGTCACAGAAGTGGTCTTAGGAACAACACAGAGGTTCAAGTGACCTTCCTGCCCCACATGATGCTCTCACAGAAGAGGAGAGTTATGTGTCAATAATGGAGATGGTGGACCAAAGTGTGAGAAGGTGTAGAGATGGGTGGAATGATCAACTATCCCTATAGCAACAATGCATCCTGTTGCACTATCCTAGATGAAGACTAAATCTATCATGAACTCAAATGTCTTCCCTGACCCACTGAGTGTATTTCTGATAAATTGAGAGAAGGTTTGCAGACAGAGATGGAACATACAATACATCATTGAATGTGCCATCCTGAATGCCTACAAAACCTTTCCCGCAAAATGGCATAACAATGTTATTCCCCATGAGAATGTGAGGAATAGGACAAGCCTCAATATAAGAGAAGATCTCCAGAGAAGATGCCATATGGTGATAAGTACCAGAATCCCAGTATCCAAGGGACTTGTGAAGGGGATGCAATGGAAGCCCGTAATGCATGACCCTATCCAAAATCCTATCTAGAGGTTGAAGATGAGGCAGAAGACTGAAAAGCAGACCCCTGTGAGGTAGAAGAGGATGGAGAGGAAACAATGCTCTTCTGAAGAAGAGCTTGCAAATCTGCAATCTATTTCTCATAGCCATCAAGTCTCTTCTGAAAATAATGTGACTCATCATGAGGCCCCTTCTAACAATAGGAACATGTAGGGATCTCAGTCTTCTATTTCTCCTTCTTAGAAGAAGATGGTGGGCCAAGTAGAGTGCTGAGAAGAGGAATCAGATATCTGCTTTGGCTTCTGCTTCTGTGTATCTTGAGGTGTCTTGGCAAGCAATGCCTATGACTGTGAACCTATAAATGAATCCATCTGATTGAGCTTGGACTGCTCATGAGTCAACCTGTCACAAAAGGTCTCAAAAGAGGGCATAACATGTCATGCACCTAGTGCATCCATAGTGGAGTAGAAGGTAGAAGTGAAAATTTGATAAGGGTCGTGAAGCTTTGAGAGTATTAGAAAGATACACTCATCATCTGACTTCGTCTTTCCAACAAACAGTAAAATAGATCGAAGAGACTTGAACTTCATCAAGAAGTCCTCAATGCTAGTGAATGATTCAGGTACCAAGGAGGCAAACTCTGCATCTATCTGGAGAATCCTATACTGATTCATTGTGCCAAACAAGGTGGAAAACTTGTTCCACATATCCCTGGGTGTGGTCAAACCATCTAGGTAGAACAACAACCCATTTGAAATATTCATTGCAATGAGGCCCATTGCCTCATCCATCCTATTTCTCTACATAAGAGCCTCATAAGGCCGCTATAGAACTGGTTGAGCCTCATCGAGGCATGACCATAACCCTTTTGCCATAAGCAATCTGGTCATCTGTCCTTTCCAAGTGTGATAGTTGTGAGGTGTAAGGCAGGCGACAAAAGAGTTTGCCATTGAGAGAAAGTAGACAGAAGTAGAAGGGTCTCTTTGAAATAAATGACAGAAAGAGAATTTGCACCCCCCCCCACAAAATATTATACTATCTCCCGTACACTTCAAATAAGTATGCAAGCACAAAAAAAACAAGGGAAAAAACTTGATTTCTAGATGTAGAGAAGAAAAAATGAAGCCTCCACTTTGATGCCAAAAATAGCTAATCAAATGGAAAAAATAGGAAATGAAACTTGCACGAGAGTGACGGGCTCAAAAAGACCTTTCCGATGATATATCATATGTCAAATTTCGAGTCTGTATGAGCCTTGTAGGACCAAATTTTTTTTTCTCCCAGATGCTCTGGAGGTCAAATAAGTCACGTTTTATATGAAAATAGGGGTTTTTGGGCCTTCCAGAGGCAACCGTGAAGTCAATTTTTTTCCAAAGTGCTCCAAAAAAATGAGACCCCCCTGATCCAATATAAGAACTCTAAAAGAATTGCAACACTTGGAAAAAGTGCCAAATTTTTTTTTTCTTTTTTGTAGGAAAAAAAGAAACAAAAAATAATGTCCTGCAGAGAATACCATATCTGAAAAACTTGAAACCCTTAATCTCAAAAAACTACTTCAAAAACACCAGAATAGGCAGCAGCAGGGGAGCTCTGATACCATGTAGGATTTGAGAGATACAAATCCACAGAATGCCAAGAATACCTGCATGCAAATAACCTGTTACAAGAGAGAAGCAGAAAGAAGCAAAAGACAAAACTCATAAGTTACTCAAAATGTGAGAGCAAAATTATGATCCAAGTTATTGAAAAAATAATTACAAGGTTCAACCTATAAAGGTGAACAAAACCCTAAAGCCTAAAAAAGCTAGGTTGCACATTAATAATTAATAAAAGAATTAATTATTAATGCACCTAAGAGAAAGCTTAGGCACTAAAGAGTAATAACTTAACTAATTAAATCAATATAATTTAATTAGTAAGTAAACTAAATATTACTCTAACAAATTTTGACAACATGATTAAGATGAGCAAAAATAATAGAGTTAGAGGTCTATCAAAATTAAGCAAACCTGATAAAGTGATGTGTAAGGAATGTTAGATTGGTAAGATGACAAAATCAAGTTTCTCAAGCAAGTCTTACCCATCTAATGGTATTTTGGAATTATTTCATATTGATTTGTGGCCCTATGAGAATTCAAAGTTATTATGGTGATCAGTATTTCATTTTGTTTGTTGGTGACTACTCAAGAATAAAGTTGGTAATATTTCTAAAAGAAAAGTTTGATGCATTTAAAATGTTAAGTGGTATAAGGAAAGAGTTGAAAAGTAAATAGGTAAGCTACTAAAATGTTTAAGATTGGATGGATGAGGTGAATTTATCTCTGATGAATTTACAATCTTCTGCAATGAAAATGGAATCAAAAGACAAGTATCTGCACCAAGGACTCCAAAACAAAATGGTATAGCTGAAAGAAGGAACAAATCTATAGTTGATTGTACTAGAAAATTTTTGATTGATAAAATGTTTGCACAAACATTATGGAGAGAAGCCATTAGTAATATTGTCTACACACTCAACCGAGTACAATTGAAGAAAGGCACAAATAAAACACCTTGTGAACTCTGGTATGGGCATACATCGAATGCTAGTTATTTTAAATTTTTTGGAAGTAGGTGTTACATACTTAAAGATGCTAGGAATGGTAAGTTTAATTCTAAAGGTGATGAAGGTATATTCCTAGTATATTCCTCAAAGAGAAAAGCCTATAAATGTTTGATTAAGTCTACTAGCAAAATTGTGGAAAGTGAAAATGTGAGGATTGATGAATTTGCAGAAAGAAATGAAGAAAATAACAAAAAGGAACCTGAAGATTATCAAAGATTTGTATTTGTACATGAAGGTATTTCGAGTAATGTAACTAAGCTGTAACTAGAAGAAATCGAGGAGCAAGATGAGCCTCCACTAAGAGATGAAAACACTAATGAATAGTCTATCGATCCTGTATTAGCAAAATATGTGAGGAGATAGGTCACTCACTGGGAAAAATTATTGGAGACAAGAATGCAAGATTCATGACAAGAAGTAAGTTGAAAGATAACACATGTTTGATTTCTGAGTTTGAGCCAAGATTAGTCAAGGATGCACTTGAAAATAAAGACTGGATTAATGTAAAGAAAGAAGAGTTTAATCATATTAAAAAGAAAAAATAGTTAGTCACTGGTACCAAGATGCAATGATAAGAATGTGATTGGAACAAAGTGGATTTTCAGGAATAAACTTAATGAGAATGGAGATGTGACCAGAAAAAAATCAAGACTAGTTTGTAAAGGGTATGCACAAGAAGGTATTGATTATGGTGAGACATTTTCCCCTATTGCTATATTAGAGGGTGTTAGAATTTTACTAGCATATGCTTCCTATAAAGGATTATGTCTAGACCCTTCCTAAACAAGCCACCAGAGATGATGGTATAACGGGAACCGTTACAAATGAGTTGTCATTTCTCATTGCAGGTTAAATTATCAAGAATGATTTGGTCACATAGGTATACATAGATTTTAGCACAATGAGAGGAATCATGACCAATTATAGTGCATATGACATAGTTTTCAGGGGAGTCATAGGTAGGATAGTGTAGTTCTTCCATCGGGAATTAAAATCTAGTTTCATGTTCTTCTAACTGCAAGATAGAGGCTAAAGTAGCCATGATATAAACCACTTTGTTTCAGCTCTAGAAATCTGCTAAAATGTGACAAAATAGAAATAACTCTTAAGATCACCAATCATCTTCTTGTAAGGAATCAATTTCTCATCTTTGGTTTGATAGTCATTATTAGTTTGATTGCTGACAAGCTGGGAGTCTCCAAATATATGTAGTTTAGCAATCCTCCATTCAATAGCTAGTTTAATTCCATTCGTCAGAGCCTCATATTCTTCTATGTTGTTAGTGCAAGGAAATAACTACTTGCATGACCAAAAATGTGTGATCAAAATATAACACACTTCTATAAACCATTACACTTGAGGGAATCCATGAAGAAGGAAATCTCAAGAAGTGGCTTAAATGAGATGCAAGAACTAAACTATAATGTAAATGCAAGAACAAGAAAACAAAGCTAATCTAACAATATTACAATACCTCCTAGTTAAACTATGTGATTTAAGATAAATGCAATAAGAAAATGCTAAGCTAAGAATGGAAGATGAAAATAAGTTCTCAAGAATACTTTAAGAATGCAAGAGTCCAATTAAACAAAATGATAGCATAAGTCTAAGATTATCTAGATTATGTATGCAAGAGTGGGGAGAGAGTCTCCCTTTAAAGGGCAATGGACAATGAGAGATTAAGAGGTAAAATTCAAGGGTAGAGAATAATCTCTATTTTGACTTTCATCCACAATATTCTCAAGAGGAAAAATCAATGGACATGGTTAAGAGGCAAAAGGATGTGTGGAAGAGATTAAGAGGAAAAAGGAGATTCCACTCACCTAGAAGAATGTGCAATCAATGTGTAGACAAAAAGTCTTTTCTTTTCTTTTTAAATTAGGAAATTCTTTTTTCATGTGCACACATAGGATAAAGTAGATTTTATTTAATTAAAAGGGGACATGTTCTTTTAATTAAACAAAGCTTAGGATAAAGTGGTCAAACTTTAGGATATCATCGAATAAATGATTAAAGTGATGATTTGATCAAGAAATAAGAGATTAAATCAATGTGCAAAATTGATTAAGCATAAGATGAAGTCTAGTATTTAAAATTAATGTTAGACTTGAGCTCAAAGTTTACTAGACCATTTTTGGGTGATTACATTTTCCCCTCTTTGACTAATGTGTGAGTGATTTGGGAACACATTGAGTCAAAGACATGATGTCAAGGTAATTGATAGAGATTTGACTCTGAAATTGATCAAAAAAATCACAAAAAGATAACTAATCCCAAACTTGATCAAATGAGAACTAACAAAAATAGATAAGATAGATTTGACTCCAAACTTGATCGAATGAAGAAGAGAGAGACAACTAATCTTGAACTTGATCGAACGAGAACTAGAAAAGATAGATAAGATAGCATAATCAATTTACAACTTTAAAGGATAGGTTATTCTTACCCCCTTGGGATCAAAATCAAAATGAGGTAGAGGAGATGCATAAATGAGATAGATTCGATCAAATCAAGATAAGATAAGGTTCAAGATGATTAATAAGTGCATAAGATCAAGTTTGACCACCAAATGATGAAAATTTGTCCTAGTTTGAAAGAAATTGACCAAAAAGGTATACCATTAGCATTAGGTCAAAGCAAGAAGAAAGGTGATGAAATGACAATGTAGAAGAGGAAATGATGATTGCCTCAAAAGATTGAAGAGATTAGCCTCAAAGGCTCAATCAACTGCACCTAGAAGGAAATAATTTTTAAAACATGATTTTGAGAATCATGATGAAGCTAGATTTTGATTTTGACCCTGAAAATGATTCCAGGACATCAAAATTAGGTAAGGGTGCAATTTTTGTGGAAATTCAAGACTTTGAGAATTTAGGTCAAAATGTTACATGAGGGGCCCAAACGGTCATTTTTAAATCATTTGTGCTTTTGAATTTTAGTGAATCCAAAGTGAGAGAAAGCTTCTTAATAGTAGATAAATAAGTTCCCATTGATCAACACCATTTTGAGCTCATTTGATTGCACAAGGCTCGAGGATATCCCCAAATGGTAAGTGTTAGGATTAGGTAATACTGAGAGGGGGGTGTGAACTAGTATTATAGAACTTTGAAGTTTTCAACTTTAAATAATTATAAACAATCCAAAGTAATGTAGAAAAGAAAAGATCATACAAGAATAATACATTCATTACACCATGATTTGTTCTCGAGGAAACCCTAGCCAAAGGGAAAACCTCGATGGGGATGGTACCCACAAATATGCACTAAAATATAATATCTCTGTTAGCAAATCTAGTCGAGCTAGGAGCTAATTATTAAATAGTACATTTCCTTGTTAGAGGAATACAAAAACCTATTAGGGGGTATACAAAACACCTGGTTAAAGGTGGGTGAGCACACTGCTCTTACAAACCAATACTTGTCTTAGATAGTTCTAGAAAAGGGGAACAATACAAGCACTTATCTTTCTTAGATAGTTCCAATTGAAGCTCGACCTCTTACTAATCTTGAATTTGATCTCTGCTCTTCTATTTTCACACTTACTCTGACATAATTATCATACCATACTTTGCTTTAACAAAAACACTCCATATTTATACAAAGTCAACCTTCCAGTCAGCTTCACAATTGTCATGCAAAAACATAGTAATAACTTATGCAAATGTTATCTATGGAGTCAACGCTCTTACAATACCAAAGAGTCAAAAATATACTTTATTTCACCTATAGTAGCACGTTACCATATTCACTTTTCCTTCCTTAATCTTCGCAACTGTTCATATTCCTTGTTACACTATTTTATTGCCTTCGCATATCTTCCGAACATTGTATCTCATAGATTTGATAACCAAAACTTATGTGATCCTAACTAAAGCATGTGAATATCCCAAAATACCTCTAGTTAACTTCACAAGCCATAATACCTTATATGTCATCATCACTGACCAAAACTGTGCCACTGTACCTTGTCATCCTGATTCTATACTTAGTCATTTTCATGACCGAGACTCTGGTGGCAATCTCCACAAACATGCGATCACTCTAACATAAGTGTTTCCATAAATGACAACCCTTAAGTGATTCCTAGTACTCCAAAACATCATATTCCAACAATCTCTCCCTTTGGCATTGACGACAACACTTAGAAAAATGACTAAATGTTACAGTACAACTTTATTTTTCTTCCCTTTTCTTCCTTCTTTTCTAAAACATTTTTTTTGTTTCTTTTCTATTACCTTTTTTTTTTTTTTTTGTTTTCTTTTCCTCATACAACTCTACATATTTCTTTCTCTTCCTCACTTTTTTCTTTTTCTTCCTCTCCCTTTGACAATCAATGGCAAAGATATTCTCAAAATTCTAGAACTTAAGCACAAGTGGTTTAGTACTTACTCACCAGATTTAAGACATCTTGGAAGGAGATTTACAAGGTCTTAACTTCTTCAATCCATTGGCTTATCAGTAGTTCACTGACATGGATTAATCCATTCAATGCATATGACACTGTCTCTACTGCCTTAAGCTTAGTAAGTGTAGATACTGACATTGAATCTTCAATTTTTATCATTTCCTGAGAGATGAGACTCCAACATTGAAAGCTTAGGAGTCAATAGGCTTCTTAATGAGCCAAATCTATATGCATATCTCCTTTCTCCATTTCCAGTACTCCTATTTTTTCCAATAGCCTAGATGTCTCCTTATCTACCTCTCCCATAGTTTGTGAAGATGATTCACAACTGTTATATACTGTCAAGGCTAGGCCCAGTCTTTGGCTATGACCTCCTCAACATTATTTAAATATCTATAGGGATTTATGCAATAGCTATAAAGTTTCCTACCTTGTGCTACACAACTTTTGGCTTTAATAGTGGTAGCTTAAGAATGCCTAAGTCCCATGAAATGGACTTACACACTTTTCTCAACTTATTTTTCCAAGAAGTCCTTTCCAGCCTTTTCCTTTGCTGTCTTTAGAAATGAGTCAAAATGTCTATCAAAGCTATCTAGTACTATACCAAGATTCTGAACCTCATCCTTATCTTTTAGGATAACTGGTGAGGGGAGTAGCTTGTTCATTATTTCTATAGCCTTGACCATTATCTTAGCTCTTTTGTCTCCTTTCTAAACTGATCTCTCCTTAGCTTTGGAAAAAGCCAATAAATAAAAGTCTCATCAGCTCATCTTCATCCATGCTGTGTCCATATCAAAACTAACTAGTTTGGCCACACTTTCCAACAATAGGGATGTATCCAATCTAACTTCAGTAACTTCTTCAAATTTTGGTTGTCTTTCTTGATTTTCTTCTTGTTGTAATTCCTTCTGTTGTACTTTTCCTTCTAGTTTCTCTTCTGATTTTCCCTCCTCTATCTGTTCCTGATCTTCAACCTCAATTGCATTGTCCACATTGTCCATAAATAGATCATTTACATCCTATGAAGTGTCAAGGCTAATAGGCACACCGATGACAAAGAAGTCTGTGGTTGCATGCTAACTTGAGCACTTTCATCTATTTCCTTTAAACTCTCTCCTAAACCCAAGGATATAGGTTTAGAAGTCTTAGGAGGTGACACCTTTTTGGGCATGTCATACATTAGAACTTGGTCTAATGACTTTTAGGTGGCCTCAATCACCTCATCATATTTTCTAGCCATAATCTTGACTAGTTTGGTCTTTGTCCCTTAGTAGGGGTTTTTAAAGCCTTTATGATTCTTTCTCTTTCCTGAATTGACCACAACTGACAACATGTCATCAATTGTTTTATTTCTTATGTTTTCATGTTCTAAGTGTGCTAGTTGTTTCCTAATTTCCAATTTTTTGTACAAGTCTTTGGGAATGCTTGCTTCAACCTCCAACAAATTTTTCTTGAATTCTAGCAGGTGCTCAATGATAGAGTCCTCAATGACTGCTTGGTCCTCAGGGCTATATCTTTCATAGCATCTTTTTACTGATATCATATTTCCATCTTTGGCAATTCTTTTCTGTAGTGACTTAAGATCCAGTTTCCACAAGGGTCTATGTATTCTTTTGAACCATTTTATCTTCCTCTTTCTCCCACTACCTTCTCTTCCTTCTTATTCCTCTTTACCTATGTCTCTTTTTCTTTTGTATTGACCTATTTAACCTTTGATTAATTCTTTGTCTATTTACTCAAAAGGATGCCTAGGTCATTTATATTTTTCATACCTTAATTCAAAGATCCACTTACAACATTGAATCCAATGAAAGTTGTATTCATATCATCATGGTTGAAAATATAACCAGTGAAGGTTGTACCAATTTAAATGATCCAAAAGAGTTCAATGATAATAATAGAAAAATAAATTGATTTGATGAAAAGTGATAATAGTCTAGTTGCATTCACATGTTACATTCATTTTTAGATTAATCTTGCATTGGTAATTGTTATGTGATTTCTCAAGGGGGGTTGAAGATAATCAAAGGTTGAATCATCAAAATTCTCCTTTAGGTAGGCATATATTGGAATTAAAAAAAAACAATGCATTTTCATTTAGGTTCATACAAGTCATTGTATTATGTAGATAAGTAAATCATTAATCATATCATTAAGTATATTCTCTTTCATTTAGTTCATTCATATGAGTTGGGTACATTTCATTTTGCATGTTAAGATCATTTGGTTATTCATTAAGTCATTACACAAGTTGCATATTAGGTGCATTACATTAATTCATTACATCATTTTCTA